>NNCF01128887.1:176832-290420 GCA_002313205.1 Laupala kohalensis | reverse complement strand
GTATAAGAGACAGGGGCAATGTTGATCCAATTAATGAGGCAATGGCTGATCTGTGAATGGTTATCTTAAGCTCACGCCCGTCCTCATATGAATGAACATTACAGGTCGTTCATTACTATACCGTGGTCCAGAAGCAGAGGAACATGGAAAATAGAAATGAAATAAATACGAAACACCCGCTTGAATCATCTCTACAGAACAAAGAAATTAAAGGGCGATAATCCATGATGAAACTTATGTTAAACAAAATAGAAAGTCGATCATTTTCGATAAAATCGAAAAGTTTACCGTACAATTCAACAGTTTGTAAGTTAAACTTGCACAAATACTCATAAGGTGTTAATCCACTTAACACTCTCAAAACTTTTATTTAAAATCTTTGATATGAAGCATGATTAAACAAAACGTTTATTTCTACGATGAAGTAGGAAATTGGACAAAGTTATAATTGACTAAATACTTCTAACAAATATCTCTTTACTGTGTATCATTCCTTAGACTCAAAAGAAAAACGCATCCATTTTTAACGCTGTCTGGGGTGCAGAAATCAATCAAGAAGAATTCGAAAATACGTAACACATTAAAAAAGAAAAAGATTGCATGATCCTTTAATGGCTATTTATTATTTACATTTGATATTTCTTACAATTGTTTATGTGAACACGTATAATCAGAAATATTATAAGAGTATGAAGCAATAATAAGTGTTTTATATAATTCAGATAAGACAAATACTTAATTGAAATAAGAACTATTTAATTTAACTATAAACTAATCAACAATACTTTACATGTCGCCAACATTTAGGGTAAATTATTTTTTAAACGGATAGAATACGAATAAGCAAAAGAATGTCTTATTTTTCATAAAAATATCCACGAAGTGGATGAATTCTAATTAGTACCGTATGCAACAATTTCATTACAAACTCTTCAATCAGTTACAGCAAATTTTGTTGTTGTTACCCAATATCTCTCTAAAAATTTCCTGGAAAATCAGATTTTTTTCAGGTTACATCCATTATCAACACTAATCCGTCGTAATATTTGGTTCATCTCGCCACTCGGCTTCATCCTTGATACCCGACTGGAAATCGACGGGAAAACGATACCCTTCGACGCCTCCATTCACCCTCATAACGAATGCTCCAAGATACCTCCACAATCGCAGTGTCGTTAAGCGAGCGAGCGAGCGCGCGCGATAACGCCAGCGGCCACCCCTCAATCGTTACGCGGCAGGCGAGCCGAAGCTGAGCGGCAGCGGAGCGCGTGTCGGCGGGGGCGGAGCGATCGATGGACCATAGGGCACCCCCCCGACTACATCCCCTCCCGCACCATCTGGGTCAGGTGGGCGGGGGCATCTCGCGAGGGCGGACTGACGTCAGAGCAAGCGCGGATATCGAGCGGCGACTGCCAAGCTCCACGGGGGAGAGCGCATACGGAAGTACGCACGACCCGGATCGCGCCCAGATCCCTGAGGGTCTCCAAAAAAAATAGGCTCGGCCAAACCAAATTCCATCACCTTAGACTTACCTGCGTGTGAGGCCGGCTTCGTGTTCCCGGCCAGGGATCCGGCGTCTGCTGCGCCCGCTCCCGCCGCTGCTCAGGCGGCGACTAGAGACCGCGGCGCGCGCGTTCGCTTGCGCCGCCACATCGATTAGGGCGCGGGCGCCGGCGCTCCACCCCCGCGAAAACGCCACCGTACCGTGCGAAAGAGGGAAGAGGAGGGGCGAATTCTGGCCCACGCGGAGAATACGGGGTGAAGGAAGACGTGGACGAAAAGGTGGGGGTGGCGAAGACAGAAACGCGCGCACTTGCGTGGGAAGGTCGTTTATTCACACATTGCGCGAGTACAGCGCGGTGCGCGCCGACGGTTGTTGCTGATGCTGACGCGCCGGTGTCGGCATGTGGGCGTCGGTAGTGGGCGGAGACGTCGGAGACTCGGGGTCAGCGATCAGCGGCCGGGTCATCGTCAGCGCCCCTGAAACACAGAGCAGTGCTTACAGCTCAGGTCAGGGTCCACAGGCGCGTCTCGGGGGGTCAACGGGACACAGCAGCGGCGACGTGGGGTGGAAATCAATGGGAATCACTGACGAGAAAGAGGATCACGGGACTAGAAGCTCACTCTCCCCCATCGAAAGGAAGTGTCAAGAGATCGATAGGAGTAAAAAGACACGCCAGAAATTGAAACTAACACACTCACATCATGATAACGATAGGGGAAGTGATATTTTCCTTTTCAACAGCGGACTGATGAAAAGAGATAATCCATCAAATACAATACACTTAACAAAATTAACCATCTTCCTGTTGAAACACAATTGCTCACTTTCGCCAATTCATTTCTAAGACTTCACTATTAAGTATATTTAAATATACAAGTGTATTAATATCATTCATCACGACGTAGTTTCGTTATCCCGTCTATTTTACCATTCACATTAACGGTTCCGATTTTCCAAAAATGTATTCTCCTTTGTGTATCATCATATGGTTTTCAGGATTCCTGATGTAAAGAAGAGAGCCGCAAAGCGCCAATAAAAATAAAAAAGAAGAGAAATTATTTTACTGTGTCCATGTCAAACTTTCAAACAAATTACACTTTTCTGACGTAAATACACTTGTAAATACATATTACACATTTATAACTTAAACATTAATGATAAAATTAGATTAATTTTTAAGAAATTAAGTAAAGGGCAGATGGACAAAATTCGAAATCTAATATTTTCGGTATCTATGGAGTACGTAAAATGTTGCAAACACGAACTAGCTAAAATTGTCCGTCATAACTCAGTTCACTCTCTATAAGTTTATTTAGAAAACAAATAAATGAGAGAGACCTTCAATATTATCACTAGTTTTCGTGTAATACGGCATTGAGTGGGAGGTTAACACGAAAAACAACTATGTTGCAGAGAGTCAACCAAAAATTATATTGAATCTCCGTTTCAGGTAACGCATCGTTCATCGTTGTGTCTTAAATCAAACCAAGCAGGAAAACCAAACATGACCATCGCTACGTAATTTAGGCAGGGATTAACGGATAATTACAAAAGGAAGTGTCGATATCCAACGTAAACGAGAAAATTTAATTTCGAGAAACATTAACTCATATCTAGCAAATAAAAAAAGGCTGCTAAAACTCTGCGGGAAAAGGAAATAGTCGTGGTGCGCAGGAGCACGTGAAAGAAGCTAAGTTGGGAACTGTCGGACTCTGCTGGTCCTTCAGTGGCATCTCAAGTGCAACGAGAGACTTGAAAAGAACCCCAGCAGGAGCGCTGTTAGCCTCTCATTATAACTATACCGGAAACAGTCCTCAGGGCTTTTAATGTACAACCTTAAAGAAATATTGCTCGCATTTCTTTCAACTCTGCGATACGACTATGGAAAGTTAATTTCTCATTTCAACCGAAAGATATCGAAAATATCGCAAGGTCTTGTTGATTTAATAAAAATATTTTCAAAAGCGCATTTCACAGAATTTAGCAACCTAACCGTGTTTATCGGAATACAAGATGATACTGCATGATATAATCAAGTTTTTATTTACATAGCATTTTACACGGTTCAAATCAATTCTCAAATCGTTTCGCTTCCAAATACTATGGTCAGGTGGAGGAGCAGATTCACTCTTGCCGTGTCTTGTCAAATAAAAGCGTACAAAATAAATTACGAGTGCATACCCGCAACTTTTATATTACATACAAGGACCACACTCGTGCTCTTGGACTGACACTTTTGTAGCATCCGAAGTCCCAAGCATCTGAAATAATCCGGATATGGAAATTGGTTAAAGTAAGAAACAACTGAAACTCATTACACCTATCATCCTGAAGTTCTAGGGGCAATGAAGTCTGATTGTAGATCCACCTCAATTCCAATAAAAAGGAGCCACTTAGACTGAAGGCTTAGATTGTTTCGAAATGTTTCGTCAGATATAATAATTTCAAATAAATAAAACCAATTATAACTATTAAAATAAATAAAATGATTAAACCACAAATACACAAAATTATAACAAACCATCACAATTTCGTAATAACAAGATCCATCGTGCTCGAGTTGCATTGCATCCAACATTGTTAAAGGCATATGCATTCACACGAGGACATCAATTGTTTTCATACTACATTAAATGATTTGGAGACAGCAAGAATAACGCGTTCATTGTGCTCCATTGGATACATCCAATATGAGAAATAATACCCCTATTACTAAATCCCTTTGAATGACTTAATGTAATAGTCGATTTTCTATTTTTGGTACAAGATGAGTAAGAGTGATTCTAAAACCCATTGCATATTCGAATACTAGTGTTGAAGGTAGAATTGTTTGCACAATCTTGGACCAACGGAAGAGTAAAATTTTGAATATATGCATCAGTTTTCTGCTCCGTTCTGTTCGTACAACTTGGCCGTCAAACAAAATATTTACATTTTTATTTCGTTCCTATATCAGAATATCTATAACTCGTTACATGCAGGAATAAATCTACTAAGCGGACTTGAAGTGTATGCCCTGAGAACCAATGAAGGAGTACTAAAATAACAAGGGTAGAATAAATTCATTCACCTTTCCCTCCTGATCACGATTTCGCCTACGATGTAATTCTTTCATTCATTGAATAATAAACGTGAATAATTTTTCTCTCCACTTGTATTCCCGCGAAAAGAATCAACATGTACGCCTTCGTTTGAGTCCAGTGATTCGACACAGATGACGTTGGATTCTCCCTTCACAAAACGACGACCTCGAGAAGGTTGCAGTGGGTCGCGGGCTCAGAGAACTTGCCAGAAACATATGGTCACGACAATCCTTGAGCCCTGCCCCTCCAACTCCTCCACACCCACTACGAACCCTCACTCTCTGTTTCACTTGGCCAAGTCCACGACTTCCCAGGGAGTAAGTTCCTGGCACCGACCTCCACCGCACACACCACCCGTCTACAGCTCAGTCTCTGTCTTAATCAGATAATGGACATTGTACGAGGTACAATGTTTATCTTTTATTTTGTGGAGAAAATATTTCACAATTACTTTCAAATTAGATGAAGTTTTTAGTTCCAGAAGGGATTCAATAAGAAATTTCTTATAAATATTTTTTATATATATTTATTCAAGGAATTAAATATATTAACACTTCCCTGCATTTATATTTATGAAACAGTCGTGTTTGTTAAGTCCGAATTACTGAAGCACCACCCTTGCTTTATACGAAACAGTCTCGTTCACGAACACTATACACGCAATAGTAGTAATATTCATCGCCCTAGAGTGTCAACCACTCTTTGCCAAAAGGGACCATACCATTCGGGAATCGTTCTATATAATTCCCTGCCCAAGAATATAAAAGATATTATGAAATTGAATATCTTCAAATCCGCGGTTAAAAACTACCTCCTGCACCAGTGCTTCTACACTGTAAAAGAATTTATTGATTTTAACAAAAGTTAAATTCGTCTTGTGCTTTATCACGCCATTGCTGTAGTACTTTTTAAACAACTTATAACAATTTCAAAAACTATTTTCTTGCATGATTGTGTTGTCTTATGGCTCATATTAATTTAGTTTTATGTGTACTCAACATTGGCACGTTTGTGTACATAAATTCTGTAGCCCCATCCTGGCCCGGGTTTTTCTCCGGTTTTCCTTCGGGTAGAGGCGGATTTATCATACAGGTTCTCTAGGCTTTGTCTAGGGGCGGGTCTATTGTAACAATAAATCGTGAATTTAGTGTTATTTCAATTTTTAAGCACTATACTCAGAATAATCTATAGTTCGATAATAACTTACATGTAATTTTTTGCTTAAAATTACAAACATATTGACATTCTATTAGTATTATAACTCGCAGCTAACTTTTTATCTTATCTAGGAATTTTTGCTGAATTTTTTGAATCCGCCTCTGCCTTAGGGCCCTTGATCGGAATTGATGGGATGGTCCCTTGCTTGCTTCCGGAGAGTAAATTAGTTTTTTTCCCCTCCACGTGGTCATACGCAGTTTGTACTGTTTTTTGACAATAAATTTATTATTATTATTATTATTATTATTTATTATTATTATAATGTGGTCACTAGCATTAGGTCCTACACAATTTCTCGTGCCAGATTGGCCAGTCTCCAACAGGATCAAAACTGCTGATCTCAATTCACAATATTTCTTCATGAGTAATTTCAAAAATATTACAATCTTAGACTAATATAAATGTTCACAGCCCACAAGCAGTTTTTAGATAATTTTAATACAGTTGGCGTGTCGGAAAGCTTCTAAAAATGTGTCTACCAGTTTCTCTGATGCATAATGAATATTTAATCCACAATATTTATATATTAAAATTATATTGAATTATACTTCTAAAAATCATAACCATGAAATATGCCTTCATATTCTAAAAGGGAATTTTGCGAGTCAAGTCCATCATTCTAATCAGTGTGATTGGTCGACCAACACGGCACTCGTTTCCTACAAACGCAGATCAAAGGGATGTTCGAACATGGAAAAGAGTTCCACATTTAGATTGTAAATTGAAGCGTAGATTGAAAATAGCCTCAAAGGATGTAGCAAAATTAGTATTCATCTTCTCAGATTCTTCCACTCGTATCGCGATGCCGTAATAGGAAAACCATTCTAGAACTGATCTGCATGGTTCTATTGAATAATAACGTAATAATAATAATAGTGTAGTGATAATAAAAATGTCATGATGTCTGAAACTAATAAAATGTTTATAATTATATTATAATGTCATTTAATTATAAACCATTTAATTTTTAGTTTGAGTGCATTTTGGAGACGGAAACACATTGTTTTTTTAAAGAATAGCAAATAACATGTGGATTAATTCCTCCATAAGACTATTGGCCGACAACATTTATTCTATTTATTTGATTATTTTAAATTTATCAGAGATTAAGCTGTACATGTAAGTTTTTACTCCAGACAAATAGAATTGCTTGTATTTCAACTGAACGATAAATTGCCCAATCTATAATGATGTAACTTGATTTCTTAAAGTGGTCACTTAACTTAAACCCTCATAAAACTTTTTATTGCTACATTGTTCATCTTCCAAGTGCCACACGTAACACATTCTAAAACAAATAACCTTTTGTTAAGAAGAAACATCCTTTAATTTAAATAAAATACCATCGTGTTTAGTAAAGGATCTATACTATTTCTTTTAACAAGAACATTTTCAAATTAGCACAAAATGAGCGAGATGTCAATTTCAACACGGCTAGTTTTTTGTCCCATTCATAAAACCACTCCAAAACCATGAAACTTAAAACATGTATTTATAACCTTAAAAATAAAATACTGTTTTGTACGAAATAAATGTATATTTTGTAACACAAACAACACACACTCCTGCATAAATGCATACTAACACCTTTGAATCGTCCCATCCGGAGCAATGGAATGGTTGTTTTCCTTTGCTTTGGATAAGTTAATCTCAAGTCGAGGAATTGCAATATATCCATCAGATTACAGTATCTAATATACAGAGTGATTCAGAATTCCTATTACACAGTTATAGGTGTTGTAGAGGGAACTTAGAATAGCAATATTTGGTAATAAACCCATGTCTGGGCAAATGTGCCGTTTGGTACAAAAACGACTTTGAACGATAGAAGGTAATACACATTGACTGATGTCTTGTGTGACGACATGTCCCGTGTCATCAGAGAACAATCCAAGGATTTGTTTCTCATGTACATCAGTTGCCACTGAGCGATCGCGAACGATGGTGCATTACAAAATGGCGGAGTACACGTTTTCTGAGTACACCGACATGTTGCTCATTTACTGTGAAAGTGAACGAAATGGTCCATTAACACAACGCCTGTATCACGAACGATTTCCGGGTCGTGTCCGTCCAGCTCATGCAATTTTTTGCAAGATTGGAACAACGGCTTCGGGAAACCGGCACCTTCAAGGTTAATAGAACCAATTGTGGTCGTGACGGGACGCGCCGCACTGTTGACGTGGAAGAGGAAGTCCTCCAAGTAGACGACCAGAACTCGTCTACGAGTACCGGCAACAACGCTGGTGCCGTGGATGTATCACAGAGCAGCGTCTAGCGAGTTCTCCATGAACAGCAACTTCACCCATACCACCTCCAGAGGATGCAGGCATTGGGTCCAGCTGATTTTGCGCCACGTGCCGATTACTGCGCGTGGTCCCTACGCCGTTGTGCCAGACTTTCCTCTGATCATTCTTATCACATATGAAGCGCATTTCACAAACGAAGGTCTGCTCAACCATCGTAACAGCCACATTTGGGATGAGGAAAACCATCGATTTCAACATTGTTTCGGAATTCATGTGTGGGTTGGTATTATCCATGGTATCTGATTGACCCATGTATTCTACCACCCCGTCTAACGGATCACAGCTACTTGACCTTTCTGCAAGACGTACTGGTGCAACATTTGAAGGATGTGCCACTGCATATCCGTCGAACGATGTGGTTCCAACACGATGGCGCGCCAGCCCACTTTCCACGCGACGTCCGTCAGCACCTTCACCAAACATTCGGGACAGGTCGATAGGTCGTGGTGGACCGATTCGTTGGCCACCACGATCGCCCGATTTAACACCTCTAAACTTTTTCCTGTGGCGTTACATGAAGAGTATTGTTTACGAGACAGCAGTGGAGTGACAGGACGATCTCCTTGTCCGTGTAATAGCTGCAGCGGAGGTTATTCAGGACACTCCAGAACTTTTGGACCGTGTGTATGTGAACATTGTTCGCAGGTACGCTTTGTGTAACGAAACTCGTGGTCATCACTTCATATGTTGTAGTTCACGCAGGTACGAGTTGGTTGATGCACGTGCAGCGTGCCCTTCGACGTTATTTCAAAGTCGTTTATCTTTCAAACGGCGCATTTCCTGACATGAGTTTATTACGAAATATTGCTGTTCTGAGTCCCCTCTATAACACCTATAACTGTGTAAGATACATTCTAAATCACTCTGTATAAAGTAAAAGGTTTTGGTGTTTGATTAGTCAGGTATTCAAATCTATACTATTAGATGCATCTTTATAACACTTGGAGATGTCTTCTGGAACGTTCTTGACGAGCCACTTTCCCGTGTTACATTTTTATCCGTCCCTCGCGAACAGAAATTTACGCGTTTTTCATAAAAGCCCCTCGCGGGTAACGCAACTGCATTGAACGCTTAGGGAGGCGGGAAGAAAGGAGCAATGTGTCCGAGGCGATATTATTTGTGAATCTCCTAGAAATAGTGAAAGAGAGGAGACCTACACCCCGAAAGACGTCGTGCAAGTTCAGTAACTTTCCAATAAATGCAACACTTTTGAAGATTTTAAATAATTTTACTAGGAATAAATAACTTTGACCACATACGAATGCGATATCTATTCCATTTCTGGAAATACAGATGCATTATCCTTCACTTTCAGGTTACCGAAGAAAATGTTCATCACAATAAAACAAATGTAGTCGTGAGCAACAAACAATCTTTGAACAGAATGTACAAGATCGCTAATAAGAATGACTCAATAACCTGTAACTAATTATAAAGCACAGAGATCGTCAATGTACGCGACAATGCCGCACAACGCCTATCAGCAAGCCAAGATTTGGCTTCCAAAGAATGCAAGATAATAGTTGGCTTCTCCAATTGATTTGATCTGTCCACACAATGCAACGCGTACATGTTCTGATATGCAATAGTACGGTCCTAGTAACTGAAACACGACGCCAGTTCTCAAGTAACTCTGCTTTAAGTGGTGGAGCGGGAGATACTGGACGTCAATAGTTGGCTTCAGTCTATTCCGCAGGAAATCTCATTGCATTCCAATTGTGAAGGTAATTTGAACTATTGAATAAATAAATAAATAAATAAATAAATTTATTGTCAAAAAACAGTACAAACTTCGTATGACCACGTGGAGGAAAAAAAAACTAATTTACTCTCCGGAAGCAAGCAAGGGACCATCCCATCAATTCCGATCAAGGGCCCTAAGGCAGAGGCGGATTCAAAAAATTCAGCAAAAATTCCTAGATAAGATAAAAAGTTAGCTGCGAGTTATAATACTAATAGAATGTCAATATGTTTGTAATTTTAAGCAAAAAATTACATGTAAGTTATTATCGAACTATAGATTATTCTGAGTATAGTGCTTAAAAATTGAAATAACACTAAATTCACGATTTATTGTTACAATAGACCCGCCCCTAGACAAAGCCTAGAGAACCTGTATGATAAATCCGCCTCTACCCGAAGGAAAACCGGAGAAAAACCCGGGCCAGGATGGGGCTACAGAATTTATGTACACAAACGTGCCAATGTTGAGTACACATAAAACTAAATTAATATGAGCCATAAGACAACACAATCATGCAAGAAAATAGTTTTTGAAATTGTTATAAGTTGTTTAAAAAGTACTACAGCAATGGCGTGATAAAGCACAAGACGAATTTAACTTTTGTTAAAATCAATAAATTCTTTTACAGTGTAGAAGCACTGGTGCAGGAGGTAGTTTTTAACCGCGGATTTGAAGATATTCAATTTCATAATATCTTTTATATTCTTGGGCAGGGAATTATATAGAACGATTCCCGAATGGTATGGTCCCTTTTGGCAAAGAGTGGTTGACACTCTAGGGCGATGAATATTACTACTATTGCGTGTATAGTGTTCGTGAACGAGACTGTTTCGTATAAAGCAAGGGTGGCACTTCAGTAATTCGGACTTAACAAACACGACTGTTTCATAAATATAAATGCAGGGAAGTGTTAATATATTTAATTCCTTGAATAAAGGTTTACAAGAGTTTCGGGGGTGAGATTTACAAATTATCCGAACTATCCTCTTCTGAATTCTGAAAGTTTGAATACTCTGACCGGAATTACCCCAGAAGGTAATGCCGTAACGTAAATGGGAGTAAACGTTTGCAAAATATACGCAACGGGAAATACGTGGACTAACTGCGTTAACTAAGATTCGGAATGCGTAACACAATTTGCTTAATTGGGAATTAAGATTGTCAATGTGACAATTCCATTTGAGGTTGTCTTGAATATGGAGACCTAAGAATTTTGTATTTGTAACAGTTTTTAATTGTGTTCCGTTTAAAGAAAGAGAAACCTGGGGTAAAGATTTTGTGATACTATTGTGAAATGACATAGACACTGTTTTGTCAGTGTTTACAATGAGACGATTTGCATGGAACCAAGTCGAAAGGTTAGACAAAACTTTTTGAGCATTGGCGTGTTTACATAGTAAATTAGTGTCATCATTATTGTTTTTCAGACACTGGAAGCCAACTGTTGCCTAGCTTATTGTTATCGAGAAAACATCGCATAAAGGCAAAAGGGGTTGGACATCGATGTTTCTTTACGTGATCCACATTTTCTCTACACCCTGCTGTCTTTCATCTATAAACTCAAAAGGGTGTTCCTTTAACGCTTAATAGATCTCGTACACCAAATTGCATGAGCAGATATTTACTGACCCATTGCGGTGTCTTAAGCCATTCCCGCTATACACGAAACTTTAAAACACAAAACATCACACGCGGAACTATAAGATACAGAATCGCAGAGTTTACACTGCATAAATGACGAACGACAGAATAAAGGGCATAGAGCACGCTACATGCAACGTCATGAAGAGACACAGGCAACCAAGCTCAATTACGTGCAAGATAAAAGATAGCATCTTAACTTTTTTCGAACTGGTGTTGGAAGGCACATCTACACAGTAAGTAAACTTACAAGACGGAAATGCCAGTGAAGTAATCTGCGAAAGTATTCCTCAATTATTGATTACTCAATCTGACGCGGTTGCGGTCAAGACGAGGAATGAAACAAATTCCAATCCGGAAGAGCACTTCAATCAATACGTGCGAGAGATAATGCTACGAAGTAATGAAATGCGGAATTAGAACCACGTAATCATCTATAGGATGCATTACGATTCAAACGCAACAATAGAATAAATGAACTACTTGGTGTATTTTCACAGTTATGTTACATCCACATCATCGCTCATGAGCGATAGGATACTTCAGCAGCATATATAATCCATAAAACATGGAATTTCAAACAATGAAATATGCAGTTATAATGGCGGAACGTACGCCAGATAAAATTCAATCGTTGACAAAATATGTTACTTGTTTAGGAAAAAAAATATTCCATTAATTATGTTATATTACATGAAAATGGTTCGAGCTTTGCGCGCTGGCGCTATACCATTACGCGATATCGTTCACCTCCCAACTCCGTCAATGTTCAAAGTGAAGTTACTTATAATACAATATGATTACGTAACACGAACCAACTTCTAAGTACCAAACCGAATAAACACAATATCCGAATAAGTATTAGTGGTAGTTACAAAAGCAACTATTTGCTGTAAAAATATACAATTTAATAACGCAACAAACTGAGACCCAAAGTAATGCTCGTCTACACACTCGATGCAGAAAGAAAAGAATAGCACCACTAGAGCAAGTGAATTGAATTGAAGACTGATGTTGGCGATAGATTTAAGTTTAAAGAAACCCGAAAGTACTGCCAACACAACGCGAAGTACACTCATCTTCACTCGTATGGACGATAGCAAAATAACAGCGTTTACTATACTGTGTACAAGCCCTGTACCAACATCAAGCCAGTTAGACTGGTAATAAATTAATTAATTAATAGTTTATTGTAAAGAGAGCAGTAAAAAACTGCCTATGACGATGATGAGGACATTTAACTTATAAACTACTGTTACTCTTTTTTCAATAAACTGATAATCACAGTGCGTTCCCATCAATGTTTTCTTCTTTGGTTTCATTTTCTCTGAGTTACATGACTTTGACTATACCACAGTTATTCAACTGATGATGACTCGCGGACCGCGTGGGATAGTGTAGTGGAAGCGACAGCGCACGAAGTTGGATGACTCATGATTGATCGCCCAAACCCTCTCCCATGTTCATTCAATACAACATAATTACCTCTACAACAATACAATTAATTATATAACATAATTATATTTTCATTCAATATAATTTAATTATCACCATGGGCAGTTAACCGCATTTACGAGACTTATGTATATCTTCGATTAATACTAATTCTTGGAGATAATATTCAACTAAAAATGGAAATTCTGGATCTGAAAATATAACACGGAATAATGTATTCTTAATAGAGTAATATTCTAAATAGTAGTTAATTTTTTGTACATCAAATCATCTCACGGTTTTCTTACTTAAAATTATGGCAGTGATCCGGCAGGAGATTTTGTATACAGAAAAGATCGTTCCACATACAATGCAGTAATAAAGATAATATTAAATTGCTCAGATCTCCTAATCCACTGACCTCCTGCCCATTCAAAACTTCACATTCAAGTCGGACAAGGAATAAAATTATACACCGGCGCCTCCCGTATTCTACACACATCCAATGGGGCAAGTGCAGAGATATATGAGTTGGTGAGAATCAGAGTGGTGCAAGTCAATGTTTCCTTGATTTGAGATTTTTAAGAGTTTATTACACTCTCTATAGAAAAATCCCATTACATTGTAAAACAAAATACACTGACTATTTATGTACTAAAATTATCCCTCTTTGTAACATATGAGTTTTATAAAACTAAAATTAAGAAAAAATATATATACTGGGCCTAAATGACCTATACTACTATCAACCTCAATAGAACTAGCACCATTAAATAAAGATTTTAACTGGACCAAAACTCCTCCAGACACGAAACTCGGCAGAAAGTTAGATTTCGAGGTCACTTTAACGGGGAAATAAAATCGGACGCTCCAGGGGACTGGCGGGCTCCCCTGGGGGGCGGGCGGTGAAAAGGGGCAGCAAACGGTTTTTTTAATATTTCAAAAACTACGCAAGATATCAAAAAAAGTTGAAAGTAAAAGGTATAGCTGAAAACATTTTCAACAAATTTGGTGATAAGTAATTTTTTCGTCAGACGCACAAAAACGGAGAAATGAGCGCTCAAAGTTGAGACCTTTTATCGCAATTCTTCGTTTAAGACATTTTTGCGAAAATACGAGAAAATAGCATTTTTTTTTAAATTTAGACCGACTTGTGTGCAGTAAAAAGCGCTAAATACGCGTATGTATGTATTTGTACATGAACTACCATGGATTGGGTTGTAAATTTTTCCATGTATGTATTTATTCACACACATACACACAGATAACGAAAACAAAAACGTGCATTTATTAAGCGTTTTAAGCAATATACATGAATATACACTCATATATATGTGCAAATACTTGTTGGAATATATTCATACATGTATATTATACTTTTCTAAATCCAACATCCATATGGATTAGTCAGCATAGAAATGTAAAAGTGTTAAAATAAAACTCGTTATTTTCACACACAAAAAATTTCGAATATTTCCTTTAAATTTAACATTTCTGCGCATTTACTGCCTTATATCAATACATCGTCTGAGACACAAAATGTACTAAAAATGTGTTTGCATACTGCTACTGACGTTCCTTGATTTGACTTTAAGTAGTATTTACTTGCCCCAACCCTTAAAATTTCACCCTGTTTACGCGGGTTCTGTGTTTAATATCATTTCTTTATAAAAGGTAAAATACTTATATTTGCAGTTTAATACAGTCAATTTCCAGAAAGATTGAGAGCTGAATTGTCACTCTTTGGTTCTTACTATTTCATTAAGCACCATTTTAAAGTTACAGTGGACATTGAGAATGTTTTCTTTGCAGTTGTAAGGTCATTTATTTTCAGATATATCTTCCTAGAATTCCTCAGATTTTTAGCAATGCATTTTTATGGCATTCAGGTTGCCTGAGTCTTTTTCTAGCTTTAACTTTATATTACGGATCGATGAAACCATTATTTTCATCGGACTGAGAATTTGAGAGTGGCGGACTAGAAAGTAATCTATTTCTTCTTATAGAAATATCTTAAATTGCGATGAACCTCACCGCCAGGTAACAGATTAATTAGGTTATGTTGAATGAAAATGGAAGACGGGACCGAGATTCGAACTGGGTAATGTGTTCATGTTAATCGAATGCAAGTTGAATGTTAATTACGACGGGCCCGAGAGGTGAACGGGGTGGTGCAGTTGGTAAGCGCACGAGCACGTTTTACTCAGGTCCCGAGTTCGAATCTCGGTCCCGACTCCCATTCTTATTCAACATAACATAATAAATCAATTTCTTCTTAGCGTAAGGTCGAGTCATTGTTCAAAAGGTGTAAGCCTGTCATCAGTTAGATTCACTGGGAAGTTGTAACCAATTATAAGTTTTCCGCTTAGTCCTACTCATTTTTATAATTACTGAATGACATCTGGATTAATAAACTTAACTTTTCACAATAAACATAAATGTTTTTATGAATATAAAACTCTAATTTTATTACAAAAATATTATCAACCCATAAATATAGATACATGAAAATATCAATAGAAGTATTTTTCTGACTTTTCAGCTCTAAAAACAAGATTACCTCAGTTCGTATCTATTTACAGTGATAATGTCACATATGTAGGACTTCATACCACCATTAGTATGTAATAAAGCAAATTACAGCACTAAAACCACCTCTGATTTCTTAGCATATCATGTTTGCATCAACATAAATTCATCGACTTGACATACGCCACTCTCATTCTCAACATCTTGGCAGTTTTGTTTGTGATGAGAATGATGTGGGGCTCCCGGCCGCCACTCGGTATACCACTGATTTACTTCACCCTAAAACTAAACCGAATAATGCATAACGATGCTCAATATTGACTTCACTCAATTTTTTTTATTTTCTTGACTTCTGATTCTCACCAGCTCATATGTGAATCCACAATACCCAAAGTTCCTGAAGAGCTCATTTCAAAACTCAACTGCACGAAACGCGTTTCTTTTTCGTGAATCTGCAAGAATATGTAATAATACTCAAAATATGTAAAAATATGTAACATAAAATCGAACCAGAGTACACATTGAAGTCAAGACAAATACCGATTCAACTTTCGAAAACCTCCAACGAAGCAAAGAAAATATGCAATTGCATGTGAGTTCGGTCTCTACTTGTAAGTATCCAGTCGAATATCTCTTTTTCACCTCTCTTTCTTACCCTTCGCTTACATCAAGGCCGATTTTCCCTTTTACTGTGACTTTTTTTTTGTGGGGCTTTAGGGCTCGTCAACATCGAGGTCATTAGAGCCCTTAAAACTTGTACAGGTAGGGAAAATGCAGTTACGCAGTAGGGAGAGCTGGAAAATGGCTCTCCCCGCTTGTGGGACTCGCCGTATAACTCAGTTATACCCACTAAAAACCCTCCTGAATTACAACTCAAAACTCAAATCCCAACATATCTCAAGTCTTTACTTAAAACATTTATTTTTAAAAAAACAAGAAGAGGAAAATAAAAGATACCCTAACACCAATGGCGTCGGGATCTTAAAGAACAAGAGATGACCAAGGAAGGTCAGGAAAGAGAAAGGTAGGAGCCTTGCACAAGTAAATGGAAGTAATGGCAGACTCAGCTCGGGGCCCCGTGTTCGCCAAACAGGTACTTACTAGATGTTAAGTCCCCTGGAGGGTACTGTGACAGAGCAATGTGTACAAAGAGGTGCGACTAGAAGGCGAAATTGACGATTACAAACAGACCCGCTAAAGCGACCGAACAAGAAAATAACTTCATTTCGGTTAGTAGAAATAACATGTATAAACTTCATTAAGAGATCTAGTATATGTCCTCGTATTTCACCATTTCTTTCACTAATTGTTGATACAACACGAAATCTCACCAAAGAGACGAATTAAGAATCTCGAGTTTAACTCAAGCACAAGACAATTAAGGTGTACCCATTAATCGAGAAATCAAAATTTAAGAAATTTTTATGAGATTATTTTATCAAAATGCATCCGGTCTAAAGTGATCATCCCGAATAACAATAATAATAATAATAGGTTTTCCTCAAGACGTAAAGCATTCGACCTCCAGCTGTCCAGGTAATCGTAGAGTTAAGGGTGAATAAAGATTTAATTTGTTTTAAAAAAGGTTCTCCACGAATCATTTCAAACAATTTCAAAATTTATCGGAAGATTTTTGAGACAGTAACCTATCAAAAAATACTAATTAGCAGTAGTGAAGAGTGGGGATTGTCAGTCACTGACATCAACCAGATTTAAATATTAAAGTCATTTTATAGTCGATGAAATTCGTGCAGCTGAATTTCAATGTATTTTAGAGAATGAGGATAACAGTAAACTGTCCGTTGACACGATTTATATCCAGCGTGCTCAGTGAATCTGAGCGTTGTACAGTTACTTCGACGGATGAACTGCCGACTTCATCCCCGCAAATATTCAGGTGACCATTTTCATAATTGTTAATAATTTCAACTGGCATTGTAACAATATAAAATTAATTTTGTCATTTCACGCTGCGAATTACACAACCATTAATGATAATTTTTGCCAGGAATTCAAATAATACTTGGAATAAGAAACTTTTTAATTTTGAACACAAGAAACGAGTACCATAAGCATCTTAAGTTGCAGTTACCCCGGCTTACCTCACTTTAAAAAAATGTTTTTAGGGCCTCGGGTTGAATTGACCCAAGCAGTTGACTATAACCGAATGAGACAAACGTATATGAAAGAACAAGAAATGCATTTGCTTGATGGTTTTCCTACTTGCACGTGTTCGTCTAGTTGAGTTCGTATCTGTTACGCTCTGAGGCCGACACACGTAGTGTTCTGAATGTATGGGTAAACCATTCAGGTATACACAGCGCTACATCAACTATATCCCATCAACCCTCTTGTGGCTCAGGTGGTAGCGTTCTTGCTCTTCTCCAAGTCATCTCGGGTTCAATTCCCAGTGGGATGAGAAAAAATTGTAGCTTTTCACATTAATGTCCCAGTTCATATAGCTGCGACTACTGAAAAGCGAACCCTCCTTCCTCTATACAGCTCCTAGTAGCAATAACTGTAACTATTACTAACCTCTTCTAGTAACCCCTCCACGTAGGCCAAGTTGTTGGTAAACTCAGCTAACCGGCCCACCTACTAACAATACTCTTACCTCCCAACTCCTACCTCCTATCGCACCATGTAGATAACCTTCAATAGCACGCTACATTTCCCCTTTACAAATACTACAATGGAAAAAAACTATACCCCAACTTGCGCTCATCCTCGTCAAGATTTTTTGGAACATATCCCCCCCACCCCACTGCAATGACATGAAACAGACCTTGATGGGGCTGTGCGTACCCAAGAAAGTGGAAAGGAGACATTGAAAAACATGCGATTACAATACGAGATACCATAATCCGAAATTGACTAGAAAATGAAATTTCTAAGCTCAAAACTATATTTGAATTGACAGTGATCTACACTGAGTCCAACTGCCAAGGAGAATCCAACTTTTGGATCATGTTATTGGTTGTAATCTTTATCTTAAACAGTTTTAACTTCTTCAATTATGCCATCGACACTGAGCGACTGATCTTTTGATACCTTGATGCCAATGTCCGCACATGCGAAGGCATCATTCAAAGGAGAAACAGCCGAAGTTTAGAAGGCACCGAGAGAGAGAGGAGAGCGGAGAGCGTTGACTGAGTCGTTGTGGAAATAGATTCACAAACTAGAGGAGGCAGATCACGGTGGGGGAAAACGTTACTAAAAGTGAATCTATGTTATCATCCTGCTGTTCGTGATAGCGAGTATTCTGGAATCAGTTGTCCGCATCCGTTAGGAATATGATCCTTCAATAAATGGAACTCAAATAAAAACTGTTGTCTTCATATTCCACATAACCTCAAAGTATCTGGAAAATATTGCTAATAAGTCGTAACTAATAAAATAACTCAAAATTCGTGACTAATAATAGCAATCGTTTTATTGAAACTGCCGCCCCTAGGCCAGAGTCCAGAAGGAAAACGGGAGAAAAATCCAGGCTAGGATAGTGCTACACAGTTAATGTACACAACCGTCCCGGTGTTAAGTATAGATAAGAATAAACTTAAAAAATAATAAGAATAATAGCATGTAGGACAATAATTTCCTAATTTAATCAGTAAGTTTTGAAAGTACTATAGCAATGGCGTGAAAACTTTAAAAAGAATTAAAGTATTTAATATTAAAACATTTGAGGGGACATTGAACCGTATATTTTTTTCTTGAAATCAATGAATCCTTTTACATTAGAAACAATGGTACCTTTTAACCGTGGATTTGAAGAGATATAATTTAATAATTATTATTATGTCTTTATTATTATTATGTATTACAATTTTATTATTATACGCAATCATAAAAGATGACTTAGGCTGNTTTTTATTATTATACGCAATCATAAAAGATGACTTAGGCTGGACTACACTGGACAATTGTAGGACGGTCCAGAACAGAAAAGAATAGAGGAGTATTGCTGCTGTGGCTGCAAACCAATTGGAAGATTGAAACACAAGAAGGAGTAGAAGAAGAAGAAGTAGAAGAAGAAGAAGTAGAAGAAAAAGTAGAAAAAGTAGAAAAAGTAGAAGAAGAAAGAGAAGAAGAAGTAGCTTTGGACAACACAAGGAAAAACGAGGATTTTCTCCACGGGCAAGAGCAGTGAGAACAAATTTTAATGGAAAAAATATGGCGCTGTTAGTGGAAAATGATTTCCTAAAACCGTGTTGATCGTCACAGAGAATGAAACTTTGTAATAAAAAATCTATAAGATGCAGATAGAACTACTTTTTCAGGATTTTTAGTAAGTGGTTAATAGAAAAATAGGTCGATAATTTCCAATATTATGTTGTATATCCTTTCTTGTGCAAAGATTACATTTTGGAGTTCTCAAATATGTTAAGAAACAATTATTATGATAACAAGCTATTTAAAATATTTATGAGTGGGTTTCATACAATGTGAGAGAAACATTTTACGAAAAATTCGGGTATGAGATATTTCTGCTGGAAATTTGTGCAGATCCTCCTGCGCCTATTCTCAGAGCATCCAAACACAAAAGACAATAGTTCAAATAATAAGTAAATCTCACCCCCAAAATGCAAGCATAACTTTATTTAGAAAACTATATATTCTAACTCTAGCTGGCATTATATTTGTGTTTGTTAAGACTGAGTCACTGAAGTGTCCCCTTGCTTTGCAAGGAAGTGTTTTATTCACAAACACAACATTCACAAAAAGGATAATATTTGTTGTTGCAGCTTTTCAAAAGCTACTTC
This sequence comes from Laupala kohalensis, assembly GCA_002313205.1. NCBI lineage: Eukaryota > Metazoa > Arthropoda > Insecta > Orthoptera > Trigonidiidae > Laupala > Laupala kohalensis. The sequence continues at coordinate 270,195 of NNCF01128887.1, read as the reverse complement.
GTCAGAAGGAATCACTTCATTCAAGAATCGTTTCGTATTATTTCTTTCCAAAAAATGTCAAGACATCATAAAATTGGATGTCTTCAAACCCGCGATTAAAGGCTTCCTTCTGCATCATAGTTTTTATAATGTTAAAGAAATTATTCATTTCAATAAAAGAAATTAATTTGATATTATTCCACAAACAGCGCCATCGTTTCCTCCATAAACGATGTTACTAGTTCTCTTGACCATCGAAATAATTTGCAGGGTATTTTTCAAGATTTATCCAAAAACTTTCGATATCGTTGACCATGAAATTCTCTTTTCGAAACAGTATTCTTACGGTATTCGTGGAATTGCACGAAAATGGCTAACTCTCGACTAAAAGGATAGTTATCAACAAAGTCGGAGTGGAAATAAAATCCTATTCTGGCATCGAGAGAACCCCAGCAGCTCAATACCTTTTCCATGGCAGGAAGTGATTTTTCACCTTACCAAAACTTTTTTTTTCTTTTTTACAAAAACTGTATCCAGTTCTTGGGAAACTATATCTACCCTGTCTAACTGAAAACTGAATTTTTAAGTAAACACTGTATTTAATTCACTTATGCAGTATTTATAGATTTCATCCACATCACTATTTTTTATCTTCCAGAGAGAGAAAAATCGCTCATTAACTGATGCCTTTCAAGGAACTTCAGAGCGGCTGTATGGCTAGTCCGACCCTGAGTATCAACAGACTGAAATTTCCCATGCTTAAAATCAAGTACTGCAGCATTACCTTTATTTATAGAGTTTCCCAGTTCTAGGCCACATCACATAACGTCATCCTCCACATCACATAACAAAATGGTTCTACTTGCTGATAGCAATATTTTATTATAAATGCTCAAACATTTTTGTGTTGTAAGATGATGTTCCATGAGGAATATATACTTTTGCTATTTCAAATTAATAAAAACAATAAATGCAATAAATTTTACTGATGTTTTCATTCACCTCCTCAATCTAGTCTATTGACTATAGCGTGTTTGCGTGTTTGACTAACAATAGAATACTCAACTAGTTGACTGATATAATGCTTCAAATATTCAATTAACATTTAATCGTTAAATCGTAACTTTAAGTTCCATAAAATTTTAAACAAAACATCACTTTAAAGATAAACTGGGTTAACTTTTTGAGTAACAAAGTAAGAATTAACAAAGTTGAATTAGAGATTAACATTGCCCACAACTGCTTGCTCTACACAGTAAGAGGACACAATACTTGAAATTGAATTTTTAAGTTATTTTGAGGTGCTCACAATAACAAAATCATTCATATTATCAGTAATAAGACAATAAAAAATAAGTATGAGAAATCATGTTTTATGTGTGGTTAATTTTTATTTTCTTCAAGTTTTTAGTTGTTGTCCAGGAACAATGTAACTTGAAATTCGTTCTTCATGATATGAACAAAATTTTAAACTGCATTATTTTACATTCTATATTATTAGTGACTAACCAATTAAATTTTCCCTTATAACAGTGATAGGGGGCATTCAACCACTTGATCTAGAGAAGATGGAGAGGGACTTGAAGTGACAAGGACTGTAACTATAATGAGAAAATGTGGAATTATCAATGTTTTGTTGAGTGCTGTTGAGTCTTTTTTTGTTCCCAGCTACAACCCAAGATCCAAAGCAGAAAAGAGGAGTGTAAATTCAATACTTTCCAAAAGGTGATGACACACTGCATGAACAATTGCATGAACACACTTTGGAACAATAAAAAGACATTACCTGTGAAGATAAATAATTTATAAGGTGATGTGTGCAATTATTTTTTTTATGACTTTATGAGTGTTCCTCAGCACCACATATGCTCTCTACATCACCAATATTCTTCACATGGAATATGTTATTCAGTGAAAAATGGGTTCTAACCGATGTTATATGAGCAAATTCTACTGATCTCAATCAGCTTCTCTTTATCTTTGTAAAATTATTCTAAAACAATTAAATAAGGAATAAATTATTTATTTGAGTTAGGAAACTAATAACAAGAAAGTACATGGGTCTTAAAAAAGGTTTTCTTGCTGGGTGAACATGCTAATTGAAGCTTTACTTAAGTTCCATTTCACCCTGGTTTTGCTCGCAGAGAAAAAATTAAATTATTGTGAAATGGATCAAGAAATAAGGTCAATAAAATGATTGACTACTGTCACATGGACTCCTGATACTGCAAATGACTCGCAGAATCGTATTAACTAAGAAAACAATAAAAAAAATTTAATAAATGTTTGCAATATTCAATAGAAACAGTCACTTGTAGACAAGTTATATAGAACGATATTAAAAGAAAAACACATTTTCAACAACTAACATACAACTTGCTTCTTCCGTGAATTGCAAGCAAGACGACATCAATCTGAATGCAAGAAGTAACTACACAAATCAGAGAGAGAATTGAATTCTATCAGCAATCTATTTATAGATTGGCCAGAATGATTATAAAATTCTTACAAGTTACTCCACTTTGAAAAATTTGGACATATCTTCTATGTGCTTTGTAGATTGATAGATGTGTAGGAATAACTACATATGTTTTAAGTATGATTATAAGTTCTATAAAAATAAAATAATAAAGTAGTGATCAGGTCCCTTCTGCTGAGTTGTACGTTTTTGTGAGTCGAGTTTCTAAAAATTTACATTTGAAGCATTTTCAACTTTTTTTACTCAATTATTGTATACTTTCATGTTATGTTTTTATTATTGTCATTTTCATGTACATATATATTTTCAGTGTACGTTACTGACGATAGCTGCTATGCAGCCGAACACGCTTTCTAACAATAAAACAATGTGCAACATACAAACGTCTTTTAATTTATCATTCTTTTCAACTTTTGCGAATAGTTAAATATGTTCCTCATTGTTGCTATACAAGGTATTAGTAATTTAGCAAAATGGTATCCAAGATATCACTTTCCAAAAACTGCTAATCTATTTATAGATAACTGGGCACCCTGTGCTTCGGGTATAGGTAACTAGGTAACTTGAAGAGAATTGATACTCGCAGCTGACATAGAAAAGTCATAGGGCAGCTGTTTTCTGTCCACTGTTCCGATGAAGTATATTCTGCGTGAACATTTTCTATATGAATATATATGAGAAGACTTCTGTTATTTGTATGCCTTTTGCATAACATAAGTTAACTATGTGTACGAATAATTATTCACATTGATGCATGATGAAGTTCCAGGTGGTAGAATAGTTTATGCGACTGAAATTGATTGATCTATAAAAATACACTTTGTTGTACAAATTGGCAAATAAACACATGTATACTATAGTTATATTAGATTCGTGTGCAATTCACCAATTTATTTTCCATGTATTTTTTACAGTTTTAGGAGAAAGACTAAAAAAAAGCAAACAAAAGAACTAATAGTAACTATTAGACTGAATAGCGAACATGCCTCTTACAAAAATTTGATCAGTTTACACAATACTAGATGGTGAGCAACACTGTGAATCTGCAACACTCATAAAGAAGTGGAAACACTGGAGGAATTTATATTGTGAAGAATGCAATGACAAGAAAAAGATATCTGAATGTAAAAAAGGTCTTCGTATTTTATAGATAATAATAATAATCATGTAGAATAATAAAAGAATGACCAAGGGATCAAAGTTGGGCCACAAATTACAAAGAAAAAAACCTCATTTCAGTAATTTGGAATTTTCAAACATAATTTCTCGGTCGTCAAAATGGTAACAACAATGGTCACAAAATGGTAAAAACAATTCATAGATAAGCTGATTAGATTCAGTTAGGAGCAATGGGTTCTGTGGGGAACTAGAGGCCATTGCAGGAAATTATTTATATATTTATATATATATTTATATATGGTGTACAGATTTGGAAGACAAACTGGAGATGTAATGGTTAACACCCCTGCAATCGATTTGCAGGTTCATTTCCCAGCTCACCTGACTGGAAGTTATCATACAGTAATAGTGATGATGACATAGAAGATTTACATATGTACGTACGTACAATAACACAAAAAAATGTGAATTTAAACACACATTAAGAATGAAAGGACCACAATAAAGGACACAGGAAGGGAGAAAGACTCTGTCAATTTCCAAACTGTATATTCTGGACTTTCTGACAAAAAATTATAATCCATGTCAAAAATGTTTTGAACAGTACCACACTTTGTAGAAATATATAAAGTGTTCATAGAAAGCGAAATGAAGTTGTTGTTCTTAACAATCGCAGTACATTATATATGATTAGTGTTTCCTTCACTCCTTTTCCCTCTTTCTTGAAAGGATCAGAGATATGATTCCCCTTTTGATGTGGCAGGGGAATTACAAGGGTGCCGGATGCCCTTCCTGACAAACCTCCCCAAGGCAGGTGAGGGCGAATGATAATGAGCATATTGTGGTGAAATGAAAGGCAAGGGAAATGGGACGACCCCGAGAAAATCTGCTGCGAACCCCGCTTGGTCCACCACTGTGAATTCGACTTGGATCAGACAGGGTTTGAACCAGAGGTAGAAGGCAAGTATGCTAGACACTACACCAAGGTTCACCCCTATATGATAAGTATATAGTGCAATAAAATTTTGTGTGCTGCATGTTGCATATGCAATGCATCATATATCTGCCCACCAATCTATTTATATACCTGCTTATTGTTTATAAATTAAAAGTAAAAATGACTTTGTTCTAATTTTTATCATCCTACTACCTCCTATGACTACGATATATAGTACAAATTAAGGATTTTAAAAAAAATTTGGGTGTTAATACGTCACTTTAAAATTTGGAAACGAATTGTGAAAACTATTCTAATACTTTCTAAAATTTTCCATTATTTTCCCCAAAAAATACTTTTTAAAATTTGAAATATTAATTATGATTTCGTTTTGCATTTGGTGATGGTCCTACAACTGGGAAGAGAGGGAAGACAAATTGAATAAAGTGAAGTGACTTCACTTATTCTTAATTATATACAACTTGTAGGTCAAATATAATTAAAACTGATCATTACTAATTCCAAATACAAGAGAATGAAATATATCACAGAAGCAGCTAACCATAAATCATTACATCTCAAAACATATTTCTTGAAATTTTAGGATTATTCACTTCTTGATCCTCTTTTTCTCCAGAATGTAAAACTTATAACATGACACACTAACTTACATTGCAATGAAAGAGGCAGATCAGTTTTGGGCCGAACAGCTTCCTGTAAAGCAGCAATTGACTCAACTTCTAATTGGAGAGCTACAATAGCACAATTCATTTGTAGATGCCTGTATGTTAAAGAAACTACTCATTTCTTGAAACAGGAAAATATTTTAACTTAAATTTGTCAGCAATTCTTGAAACATAATAGAAAAAAAGGTATAAAAAATATTAAATATTTAGTAGGCAAACGTAATATTGTTGAACATCAAATATATTACTTTAAAATGATATCAAGAAAAAAGCATTGATTTTTTTAGAAATTTCCCGAGAAAAATCAATCAGGAGTAGAAACACTATAAAGCATACACAATTAATTAAAAGTCTTTACTATTAATATTAAGAACATTAAATTTCACTAATTTCAGAAACATTAAAAAAATCAATAAAAACTTTATTTTGACACTGCAAGCTGTACTCTAATAACTTTTAGTGTTTCTTCATTTTGCATAGAAATAAATTTTAAAGAAAAAAAAATCATTAATTTATGCAAGCGTTCATAAATTAAAATAATTTTTCTGAATAAGAATGAAAAAATAATGAGAACTACACTAGAATGATTTTAAGATTTCTATTGGTGATATGTAATATTTTATATCTCCACAAAAATGAAGATAATTGTTTCAGAGGTGTCACTGGGCAGGGAACTTCAAGTAAAAAGCTGTAGTAAATAAAAATCATACTTCACTAATACTTCTAACAAAGAAAGGATACTGAATGTGATAATATTTCCAAAAATCTTCAGCCCACTCCATAAGATGGATAATATCCGGCCTTAGGGGAGTCCCACAAAGAGTCATCTGTTTCTCTTCAGACCAATTGATTGAATCAGACATTTGTTCAAGATTATTCAGTTTACCCTTCAGTTCTTGAGTTATTTGACCACATTCATTTCTAAAAATAGAAAACAAAATCAAGTACATAATACAGACAAATAGTTTACAAATTTTGATGTAAAGGAGGGGACACACCAATAATCAAATAAATTGCATTAATAGCATATTATATCTATTTTAATGTAATGGACCTCCAATGTAAACAAATAAAGATAATCAAGACACTAGAATATTTTTATAATATTAAAAATATTTGGAGCACACTTGATAAACTAGTGGTGCACAACCATTTCACATACTTTCTCATATATGCTTCTCTGTTTCCAGCATAGAGTGAGAAAAGAAATCTATAGTGAAAGGGTCATTTCTGGAGTGGTCCTCTATACTTTGGTTATCTTCTAGTTCTCTATTCATGCTCAAAGTCACTTATTATTGTCTTTTATTTGAAATTTGAAAGTAAAATAAATATTCATAATATTATTTCAAAACATACAGCAACATATCAGTCTTATAAATAATGCAAAAGTGTTATGTAAATGTAATTTAATTGTATACAGAAATTGATGTATTTTCATATCTGCCGTGCGTTTGCTGTCCTATTATTTTAACATTATCATATCTTTCACTTCAGTTTATGAAAAGTGTATTCTACAATCTGCTTGGTCCATTTACACCGCCAAATATTATTCAAGCTTCTAGAAACAGTTAACTAATGTGTAAGTGAAGGAGACAGAAATTATTTTACTGGATCTATAACAAACTTTCAAGCGAAATACCTCTAATGCGGATGTAATGCATACTAATTGCACCATACATACAAAAATTTAAGCAAAATTGTTGGAGCCGTTTTTGAGAAATATTCGAAAGAGTACTTTCGCATTCATGTGAAGTACCCTTCGTTTTGAAGTAAAAAGAATTAGAGAATGTGCATCAACATCAAATAAATTCTACCATAAATACGAAATATGAATGAAATATATTCATCCATTTACTCAGAATCAGTGCGCACAGATGGACAGATGTTAAAGCCAAAAACCATATTTTCTGAATCAGGGATAATCAAAATAGAAAGCAAGATTTTGATGGAAATCTCTAATTTTTTCACGAATACAAAACTTTCAATATACTATATGAATATATTAATAATACATGGATTTGTGTATTACATTATTTTCTGTGCTGCTTGAAGATCCTCTTCTGCACTAGCATAAATCTTGGCAATAAGGAGAGATTTGAAGTTCCTAAACTGCATTAATTCAATTTCTGGATCATTCTCCGATACCCTACAAGAAAAAACGATTCAGAACAATTGAAATAAGTTAAAATAGACAAATATAAGAATAAAGGAAGAATGAAGTATTGTCTGAATAATACAATTACTTAGTTGGATCATAATGATGTCATTCAATATAGAATTTTAAGTTGGAAATTTGAAGTTCCATCAAAAAATCGTTACGTCATATTGACTAGATTTCATTCACGCTCTATTATAAAAACATTACGTCTAACTTTGAGACAAAATATCAAAAATAAATGTAAAAATATAGTCAACCTTAAATAAAAGAGACAATACTTTAGAATAAAACTGTGTTCTCATGTAATACAAAAATATTGGTGATGGACATCTAAAAGAAGAATTTTTTGGAAATACACAATTTCTGAAAATATTTTGTAGGAATGGTTCAAACCAATTTTATGTTCATTGCCTATTCTGAATAATTAAATAATAAATACATATAAAATCTTGATAAATTTATTATATTGGAGACAATTGTCCATACAAAATGTAAATTGTAAAGATAAGTAAAATAATCATGAATACAACAAATGATAGTAAATTAATACTTACATTGAAACATATCTTAATTGTTCTGCTAAGTTTGCTAATGCATTAACATTCTCCTCTGCTTTCTTCAAATTAAATTGCCATTTTGCCGGTAGGCCATGAATTATAATAAATAATGACCGCAAGTTCTTTATAAGTCCATCCATTTTTTCATAAGATGATTTAGGTTATGCATCAAATAATCACGCCATCACAAGGTATCAACCCTGTAATACAACGCATACACCAAGGAAATAACTACTCAATATCACAGTAGATTGACTAAAAAAACATCAGTCACAATATCTACTATGAATTGAAAGATGCTGTTGTCAGGGTGTTGTCTGGATCAGTCTGGATGTTAGTTAGTATGGCATCACTGCTACTTACACTTCGTGCTGCTATCTGGCGAGTCCAATAATAACGCTGTGGTAAACAGCTGCTCGCTGTCACTTCTCGCTATTCGTGCGTTCCCGCCAGCGCTCGTGAATTGCTGGTTTCGCTCAGCTTCTCAGCTACAGGGGGAAAACAGAACCGTGCGCGCCTCCTTCGAGGGCGGTAATGAAAATGCGAAGTTGTTGTAACTACTGGGAGAAATGTGTTAACAGGATAACGTGTTGAAGGGGTGTTAGAAATTTAGGGTCGGAGTTACCAAGTCATAGGAAAAATGAACGGAAAATTGCATGCCACTGAAGAAGTGGCTATGGATGCTGATCTCCTCAACCCCTTCGTACACCGTCTGGAACTGTCAACTACTTATGATAAGTTAAAGGTACGTAACTGGTGTTATTATATGTTGCTGAGTTTAATAAACCTAATGCTAAACCGCGGTAGAGGTGTATTGTATTTGACATCCGCATGATTCAACTTCCTGATTTTTTTACAACACCTGATTCTCCTAAAATAGTCGTCGAAGTTAGTACGAATTTTAAAAGTTGAAAAGTGAAGTACAGTAAAACTTATGAATATAATTCTCGAGATGTTGAAATGTTCTTCAAGAAATATTGCGATAAATGGCAATTACATGTTTTGCTGACGTGAAAGCGGGACGGGTTCTCCTGACCCCATTGATTCTTGAAGCCCCATCCGTTTTCGCATGCCAACTTTCCCTTAAGGCGATTTCGCTCGAGTCTCGTTCTGTCCTGACTTTTCTCATGTTTCATTGAATTGTCTCACTCCTTCCCACAAGAGAAATTTTGAAGCATAGCACATTTATACAAATAATTCCCTGGAGTGGGACGGAATTATTTTAAAATTACTTTTAAAAAATTGATAAAAACTCGTATGAAATATTACACGTTTGGCACTAAAAACACTGATTGTGACATGATAGTTTTGACTGAAATGATCTTTTTTGGTGTCTTCCCAAATTATAAGCACTAATTTTTAAGGCTAGTAACAGAAGATTTATTCAGTTCACTATTTCTTCCTCAAAAGAATGGATACTCTTTTCAAAAAAACTTTTTAATTGTTGCGAAGTAATCGTTGATATTCATTCCATATATAACAGCGACAGTCAATTATCATTGAAACCTTCAATTTTAATATTAACGTACTTCATAATTCGCGGGCCATCAGTTCTTTTTATTTTATTGGCAACGTTTTGTTATAACGAAAGTGGAGCCTGACAACCTTTCTCTATTCATTCACTAATTAGAAACTGTAAGAGAGCATATTCACAGAATTATGGAATAGAAAAACATTGTTTTCTTCAATCTATTATGGTTCTAGAAATAAATCAGTGATTTCTAACAAAATATTTTAATTGCTCTTAACAAGTAAAGATCTTATTCTTCTACGTTTAGTAACGCTGCAAAATACACTTTTAAAAAGTAATCAAGTGTATCTCAAGTATTCTTACAAGGGTCAAGGCCTAGACTACTCAGGCGAGACGGTTCAGGAAATAAACATTTTTTCAGTAATCATTTAAAATATCCCGAAATGAATTCTCTTGTTCTTTCCGCTATTTCAAAACTATAATTTATAAAAATCTTCTTATAATCTTTAACTAAAACTAAGCATTTGAAAGGTAAGCACAAAATATCTCACGCGGGAGACATTTTTTCTTGAGGTAAACTTGGATTCAAGGAATGTAAATATTCGTGTTCCATATAATATTTTATTATTTTTTCTGATATAACTATTTCACTGGATATATTTTACCAACATACACAGAGAACTTGAAACTGAAACGGCACTTCAGTCTTCGTTGTAAATAAATAGTACATAGATAATGAAAAAATAAAAGTCATTCACAATTTGGATGAAACAGTTCCGATTATAGCCATCGTCAGTGAGGAAGATTGTTATTTGATAGATGAACGACAATATAATATTACACAAATAATCATTATAATATTCTAACATCAGTTATTACAATCTGGGTTATTACAATTACATCAGTTATTACAAGACGGCTCGTGGCGTAGTGCCTAGCGTACGTGCCTTCTACCTCTGATGACGCTGGTTCGTACCCTGTCTGATGTAGCGGAGGTGAACGAAGCGGGTTCGCGGTTGGTTTTTCGGGGCTCTCCTATTCATCGCATCCCATTCCCGTCATTTAGAAGGTCTTGGTCTTGTGCAACGGTCACAGAGGAGCGTCAAAGCAGTAGAAGCAATTCTGACACGATTACATTCATATATTGCAATCATTATTAAATTTGTGGCAGAATTCAATCCTACAAATGAGTTCATAATGACAATGAACTTGTATAGACTGATAAGTATATTATACAACTGATACTCTTCCTATGAAATGGCTCGTGCAGGTTTAACACTTACTAGATCTGTACATTTTTTTCATTGTTGGCAACATTTTGGTACAATTTTTGGGAATAATCAAAATCCATATCTATTTTGTTTTAAATATACAACGTTATCATCATCTTGGCATGTTAATTGCTAAAAGAGAATAGCCACAAAGCGGTAGTACATCCCAGGCAACACTAATGTTTCCGGTCGAACGCTTACAGAACGGTAGTTTAGCGTCCGTACAGCATCAGGGAAGTTTTCGATATCCTATGAAATCTGCATGGAAGATCTACTTGCAAGATCCGCATGAGCGCGCAGTGTACGTGTTCCGGAGCTCACACACGTACGTCTCGTGTAGCACTGGTGCACGTGTTCCAGTCACGTGTGATTTGATGTCCGTCTGCGTGTTTCATTTAGATGTGATCTAGTTCTCTTACAATGGTCGATAAGTCCGAAATTCCACACGATTGAAGAAAATTGAAGTCTGATGGAGAGGGTCGAATTTTATTCAATTTTCATTCCGTAATATAATACTGAACATTTAAATTCAAAAATTTGGAAAACTTTTAACATGAGAAAGTTGCGCTTCGTGGAAAGTTTACATTTTGTGGTAGAGAAAAGTGTGAGTGATAAAGTTGTTCATAATGAGTTGTATTTTAAGTTTTATTTTAAACTTTTTTTCTCTAATATGTTTGGATGTTGCGAATTCAGTAACTAATTTAATATCCGCGACGTGATGTGTTACCGCGACTTCACCATTCTTTAAGCTTTTGGAGTGTGTCGTACAATAAATTAAATGTTATTCCATTATGAAGTTATGTTCGCTGCAATAGATTATTTGCTATTTGTTGAACGCACTTACAACTTAATACAGCGTCAGATCTGGTGTTTTTCGACACCCAATGGAATCTGTTACCGCTATACTTCACAGATTCGCTTCAGAACCATCATCATAAATCACCACGCCTCTCAACTCTGGGCGCTCACCAGACACTTTTTCCATCGGGGTTTCAGTACTATTTTTCTTATATTCTTGAAATTTAAATCTGTTCTAACTAATACTATAGAACTACTACGTAATGTTTGGTAACATGAATGAGAATTACCGCGTTAAACAGTTCCTGCGAACAAGTATTCTAAACCCGTGTCTTTAAATGAACTTTTGTAGTTTTTGTGTTTTGACGAACTTGTAAACCTCGCACAATGAATATTTATGAAAAAAAATCGACATTTATATTGCAGTCTATTAGCACCGTGGAAGGGATAAAAGAAACTGTTCCTGTTCAAAGTTTATAACATTTTAATTAAAAAGTTATAGGCATCAAGTGTTAACCAAATAAATCTTGAGTTTTTCGGTAACTGTGCGTTTGACTCTCATAAACATGCATTTTATGGTCGGCGGGACATATCTTCATACGGAGGCGATGGGGTGGTTTAATGAGGTCATATTTTATTTGAAAGTTATTAATGAATGTAACTTTTAAATACATAAGTTTATCGTTTTTTATAACCAACCTTACTTATAGTGATTACAAAAAACGTAATTCTGAAATACGTTTTGTCACACATTTATTGAGATATTTAATATTTCAAAATATTGAACATTAATAGAAGTTTATTAGTAACATCAATGGACATACTATTCTTTAAATAATTTCACGTTTTTCTCATTCCAGAGGAAACATTTGAACCTAAAAGAAAATCATAAATTTTGAGACTAGTTTTTAAGTTCTTATATTAGGAAGAAATTCCGTAAATTGGATATCCTTAACAAAGTTAAATAAGAGTATAGTACTAACGAACGGGATCAAAAGTACGGCTGAACAAGCATTTAATTATGATGTTTTGCTGCTGGGTAAAGTGGAGTAATTTCTAAGAAATTAGCTAAATTCGACTTGAAATGGGCGTACAAACCTTATTTCTACAGCTATGCTAATTTCTTTTTTTCTTTTAGCAATGTGAATATCAGTTTGCTCTTTTTAATGACAAATAAAAATGGACTGGAAATAATATTTCTCATTTGTAAATCATAATTTATCAAATATTATATAAATTTAGAGACCTGAATTATGAACTTACCTCGGTATATCAATGATCGATGCTTCTTGAGCAAAAGTAAATCTAGCGAGCATCCTGCAAACATTTTAAACTACAATCTCAACATACATGAGTCGTCAAAGTTGAAAGTACTTCAAACAATCACAGGACGTAAGTGGATTGTAATGAAGCACCTGAACTCAACAACTCCACTTCAATGAAAGGCACACTTTTGAAAACTTCCCTACGAGTTATTCCCAACATTAGAGCACGTCAGTGGAGACGTAACGGAAATTACAGAGTTCACTGTATCATCACATGAAAACAGCCATGTAGGAATTATTATATAGAAGTTATTTATCTATATATATACTTACCCCGAATGTGCATCCTTATTTTATTTATTAGAAGATATTGATTTGGGTCCTGGCAAAGGTAATAAATGTCGTTTTTGTGTTCGAAGCCGTATTATTGGACTTGTCTTTAATCTCGGACTACTTTTATAATTTTGAGTCATCTTAGAAATCACACAAATTTTAGGCCATGCTGAATTTTATTTGATATTGTTTTCCGGGGGAATGAAAATGAAAGATTTATGAACACTAAAATATATAAATTCTAGGGTACGTTTGAACTGGGGAACGACCTTTTTATCTCCGCGGGAAATCAGAAAAAGAGAAGTATAATGTGTTTAATGTATCCAGTTAATTACTGTTTTCTATTCTGTCAATATGCGATTCTTTGTAGCGGGGCGCGTTCGTCGAACTATCTCTCCGTCGCAAGAGAGAACGAACTCCTGCGCCGTCTGCGTGAAAGTGAGGAGGCTATCACTCGATGCGTCGTCAGACATTCAAATACTCTCTCCTATGAAAAGGTTTAAGGAAATAATAGATAGAATATTAGGTACCTTGCAATACTCCTCTCGCTTATCACAAATTCTTATTTCAAAATGAGTTTCACGATTTGGATTCAATTCTTCAAAGTTTGGTAAATAATTTCCCAGACAAGCCCAGAATTTGCTCAGATTTTCAGTAACGTGTTCTAATAATCGTGTACCACATTTCCAAATATTGAGTATTGAACACAATTTTTCAGAAAGTAGAAATAATGTTTCTGTTTGATGTTGAACTATTATTTTCGGTGCAATAGAATTTAAAAAAAAAAAATTTGTAACCGTCATTAAAGGAGGTATTCTCTAAAAGAAAATAATTCTGTTCGAAAATGTCACGTCTAACAATTCAACTGACTTTTATTCAGATTTTTTCTTTCAAAATGCTCAGTTGACACTTCTTTCTTCACGCGCTATAATACGTACTTTATTGAAGTTTTACTACTTTGTTTCCGATCGAAAAAAAGTGCCAAATTATTGATCATAAATTATTCGAGCTATACAGTATATTGGAGTGAATTACAGGTGTTTCCGAAATTGAGATGATGACGATAATCGCGATGCTACACCGGAGCGTCTCCTTAATCGTTTCCCCGTCTCTTCCAATGATCCGTCCGTCGCCCTTCTTCTCCGTGTAGCGTGTCCTTGTTCTCAACTCCCGTTGTCCGTCGCGATGGGGTCTTTCCTCTTGAGTAGGACAGTCTCCGGAACCATCGCCTCGCAAACTCAGTCGCTGCCGTGATGGAGAGACGGCCTACATCCTGCTTCACCTGTTCTTCCGTCCGCATACTTGGGGAAACATTGAAACGCTGACAGTCCGTGAACACTCTCATTTCCACCTATTAAGGTGCCAAACCAAAATTATGGCGTCGAGCACCACGTTTTAGAAGAGGCCGTAATATTCAGAGGAAAGAGATTTCCTCGATCAGCACAATCCAAGATCGGTCACTTGTTATCCCCTGAGCGATGAATAAAACTTAGGATGTTCATTAAACTTGTTATTGAAACTGAGAGGATTTTTTTTTTTTCAGAAATGAATTTCTTTTTCAAACTAGCCACAGATTATTTATGAATATCAGATTTCTTTCAACTAGAAGTTCCACAGTTAATTGCCGTGAGATGTTCCTTTGCCTCAGATTATATTTCATTGAAAATGTTATGAATCTATGATTTCCTTTGATTAAGTATGTTTATTATGAAATGTCAATACAGTGGAATCTATTTCACCATTATTTACTGTACATAATTGTGATGTTTTAAACTTCTCTTATCGCCCATAAATTCGTTATTTGTTAACAAAATATTCGTTCTACAAAAAAGTCCATTAAAGTGGTATGTATTTTTGTTGCGTCGGGGTACTTGTAAATCCTCATAGTCACAATTAAAAAATATTAAGATAATATAGAATTTTTAATTCTCTTCTTCTTTTCTTTATAATACAACGGAGCAAGAGTAATACAGTTGGTTGGTCGTATCTTTTCCTGTAATCGAGCCGTGTATAATTCTATAAAACACCACATTATAATATTACTTATATAGTTGTATTTCACGATGGATTAGGTGTATATAAAAGAAGAAATCAACTCCTAAGAGATATTCTCCCTCTTCAACGAATTTTCCCGAAATAAGCATTAAGCGCTACTTCCCGATTACTAAGCGTTGGACGTTAAAACTCTTTGACTGGTTGTTGTTAAATTGAAAATTTGTGACCACATTCTGTGTTATTAATGTTATGTATCACTTCACGTTAAACATCAGTAACTGTCATGTCGCAATCTTCCATATTTAACTACCCCATGATTAATATTGAAGAAGGGAATTCCCCTCCGTAGCTACGGTGTAAGCTTGATCGCTCGTCACCAAGTCATCCCGAGTTTAATTCCCAGGAGGCGCAAGATAAAATTTGTAGCTTTTCATTTCCATGTCTCGGTGATGTATGAAAAGTTCACCCGCTGCGGCTAACTACCGCCCTCTGCGACTAACAACCGCAGTTGTAATTCTCGGATACAGCAATCTGGATCGTATCTAGTCGCCGTTCCTTCGATCTCGATGTGTCTAGTGAGTAAACTCGCACGAAAACTGAGCCTTACTGGCACTCGTCATTCGTGGTCCTTAGCTGGCCGAAACGAGATACATACATACATTTAAGAAGGGTAAAAATATGTAATAATAAAGAAGAGAGTTTAAATGAATTTCTTAGAACATCCAAATGTGTAGTGTATAATATTTACTATTGCATGAATTCCAATTAGTTAAAAAAAATTGGTTAACATGCTTGCTGATATGTTCAGCCCTCATGGTTGTTGCTACCCTCACGACCTTTCACGAAAAATTTGAAATTTTGAACACAATCATTGCTCACTCCACTGGTTACTTTGTTCGGAATTAGCAATCTAAATTACAATTAAGAACTTATGCAGAAGATAATTGAAAAACGTAATATTTTTGTATCGTATTCTACTTTTATATTCATATCTATTAAAACTTCATGATAAGTAGGTGAATGACTTGAAATTTCTTCATGAAAGGTCATGCAAGTGAGTCTTCACTCCAGAGTTCGAAGACACAGCTTTTATAATTTTTCTCCATTAATATATAAGTACCCCACCAGACAAATAAATCGTAAAATCATTTTTATCTATCCTTTATCAGTTTTGTGAGCCTTCAAATTTTCACATTTGGCTAACATTATTGGTTTTCAAACCGATATATTTGAAAGAGGACTCTACGAAATAATTTGAATTCTTTCCAAATTTTCTTTTAAACCCAATAGTTAACTTGTTAAATTTCATCACTGTGTTTAACTGCAAGCTGTGTTAAAAAGCGTTTTAATATTATAATTATTTCAAATAACACATCGAGTGAAAATCAGTAAAGTTATTCTTCAAGTAATACTGTTGTCCAAATGTTAGAATTAGATATTGTGTGTGAATACGCATATGAATATTTCGTAGGACACGAAACGGAGAATTTTCTTTTAATTTCGGGATTGTCCCACCATATCCCCCTACTAGGTATGACCCTCATTTCCATGTAATATTTACCCATACTATACATTATACAATGTGAAAAATATTATTTGTGATGAATCTCTTGCGACAAATTATTGAAATCCGAAAATAAAACTACGCTAAATCATGTACTTGCATTTTATGGTTATTAGAATTTTAATCAATTATCATTCCATTCTGAACATATTTGAATTGTACATAATTAAAATATTGGACCAACCGTGATGAATTGATGAGCACCATCCATGCTTTCAAAAAGTGCGTTTGGAAACCAGTAACTGAGATTTTGAGGCATTAATTCCTCTTCGACTACTATGGGTGGTTCTCGCATGAACAGACGTGAAAAATTATATCTAGAAAAGGTTTATTTGATAGTAGGGAGCGTTCTTTTCGTCATTAGAGTAAAGGACCTTATTTAGTTTTAAGATCAGTTTACAACACAAGGACTATAAAAATGTTTTAATAAAATGGTATGTAACTACGATTGGGATGCGATAAGAGTTAATTAAAAAGCGTACATATAAATAAAATCCAAAAACGTAAGTAAGCCAGGTGTTAGAAGGGGTCAGTGTTGGGTCGTAATCAATTGAACGCGTATTGCATGATGTGTAGTATGGATAAATATTTCATGGTATTAATATTATTATAATCGTAGCATTAAAATATAAATCCGTATAAAATCAGTTTCCACTTATGAACGTTTAAAAATTAGTTAGGTTTGGACAAGATCGTTCACAAGACACCATTTTTGACGCTTTGCATTTGTCCAACATGAAGCAAACCATAGTTCATAACTTAGTACAACATTTTGGGGGAACAATAAAAAATTAAACAATATATTTTCAAGACATTTCTCTAACTTGTGTTAAAAGTTGGTTTCAATTTAAGTGACAGAGCTCGTATTGCACATTTTCAATATACAAGTTGATCGAAATATTCCAAAACCACTCTCTTTGCTTCTTCGGACATCAAAATTCCACCCATAATGGTAAAAAATATTTTCCTTTAGGTTAGCGCAAAGAAAATAAATAATGTTGATATATCTAGCTTTTATGTGCTGTGGCGTACCAACACCTAGTGAGGTCGAAGGTAGGTATCTTTTTGGAGGTCCATATTCAAGCGACACTCTAACTTGTTTGCATGCTGTGTTTTACAGTACGTAAACAAATTGAAAATCAAATTTGAATTTTTAATGACAAGGTGAATTATTAATTTTATTTTGTTATACAATAACTCCGGAGTAATTCATTCCTTGATTTTAAATATTATTTTAGTTTGAATTTACGTGTTCATATTATTTTTGGTGACCCCACTTGGAGGCCACCTCGGGGATGAGGTCCGAAGCGGACCGTCCCCCACTCCCCCCGCCTAGGTACGCTGCTGTTCTTCAGGGTCTTTGTCTATTCATGCGCAAACTCTGTCTCTATTTCTAACGACGCCATCGTTAGATTTTCTTTGCTCTTTTGTTAGAAAGGTTGAGAAAATCTGCGTAACACGTAAACACAGCGTAGTACTCCATTCGTTGCAACGAGTTGGTAAAACTGACCGACACACGTGGATAGAGAATTGGCAGCTGTTTGACTTTTGTTCCGTTGCACGTGAGGGAGTCAAAGAGTGAGGAGAGGCTCAGAGAATGAGTCTGAAGGGAAGGGGTTAAAATTAACGGCGATATAAATAGCCCTACGACAAGCAAGGTGGGGCTGTCACAACGCTTACTATACGGTAGCCACGTCGCGGCACCCACGTTGGCATCACCCGACCTTAGACGTGGCACGGTCAAGAACAGCGAAGGAAAAAAAAAGGAAAAACACACTCTCCTGTGCAGGGGTAAAACCAACTCTGCGAATAAAAATATTATTTCGCACTGCTTTAATCCTTTTTTAGACTCGTCTATCTTTACGTATCTTGGTGGATTATTCGCTTACTACATTTTATTCAATTTGTTTCCCCAGGATATCAGAGATTTCCTAAATGTATTTGGAACTCAATTTGAAGATCATTAATTTTGAAAGATAATTTGTAATTGTCCCCTCCTCGCAACATAAATCACCTATGTGTTTTCCTCTTGGCATTAGAAAGATTATAATGAATCAGTAACAATCTGGTTACATTTACAATGCTCAGATTACAACTGATTCAAGCTGATACGTCTGTCGAACAATCTTTCTTTTAAGGATTTTTAATGTGACACTTCATTATTGTTCTGAAAATGAGAGCTCAATTTAACTCGTGTCAAGTGTTGGTACGGTTCTTTCAAAATCATCACTATATTTGAATAAGTTTTATTTCCTAACCTATATTTTGAAGATATGATGAATTTAGTGAATTATATTAAACTAATGCCCGTTTTCCGAATATGTATGATATTGACAGTTGCGCCGCAGTTACAGAAATGTAATATAAAAATCGTTAAATCCAATTCCAAAACAAGCTATCTATTCGCTTTCATTAAACATCTCACTGAAAAATTAGGAAAGAAGGGAAATTGTATCTGTGCGAATATTAGTAGAAATCCTCTGCTCTTATTTTCCTGTTATTGAAACTAATCATAACGTGTTAAATATAAATACTAAAAAATAGAGTTATCATATTCCAAATTGTCGTTTCGTATAAAATATTGTAAAGAAGAAGATGCGGTCTAAAAATCATTATCATATAATATTGCTGTACTGGCGATTAATCGTGCATGCGTTCAGAATAATCGATGATATCTGATTAGTCATGAAGATAACATGAAAGTTTGGTTAGTTACTGTTCAGAGGAAAAATAAACGGCTTACTTCAACCTCGTTTCTTTCTAATTCTCATAAAATTATTATCGTTGTCATTGGATACATTCGTAAAGATAGATGCCAATTTAATCAATGTACATCCATTAATCATATCTTAGTTGTATTGAATTATATTTCCATTGCTCCGTTCTTTTTATGCCTGATTTGATGACTGAGCCTCATCGGTCTCCGACAGATTAGTGTGTTGGGTGTTGTGAAATTTGCTCTCGATTTTGATTTTTTACTACTTCACAATGTCGCATAAAATACGAACTGAGAGGCCCTCAAATATATGACACATTCTTGTTAATTTAAATACAATTTCTGAACTCGCCAACGTTATAAGCAATACATCTGGCTTCTGTGGATTACACATTTTATACGTGAGTAATGAAGGCTGGAAGTCGAAACTATTTGGTCCGATATGTTAGTGACTTTTGTGTGTTTTATTTTCTAGTTTTTCATTAACTTTAAAACTTGGCAACTTCGAAG
This sequence comes from Laupala kohalensis, assembly GCA_002313205.1. Lineage (NCBI taxonomy): Eukaryota > Metazoa > Arthropoda > Insecta > Orthoptera > Trigonidiidae > Laupala > Laupala kohalensis. The sequence continues at coordinate 250,357 of NNCF01128887.1, read as the reverse complement.
AGGATTTTTAATTTTTGTGATTTGTGACTTAATCAAGAAATTGTGGTTATATTAATATTTTTCGATATGATACCACTATTTTTCGATATGATAGTCACTTTAAAATCTAGTTGGTTAGTTTTTCTCTGTTAACATAGTCCTGTTTCATACGCTTCTAAGGTAAAAGAATTCATTGTACAAAACGTATTTCAGATGAGGAGTTAGTGCTAAAACGTTAGTGCTAGTTTATTTCAGGCATTGTGATAGCAATCAGCGTGAATAATGCAAAACGTAACCAGTCAAGGACTCTCACGATATTTTATGCGCTCTGCCTATTCTTTCGTCTTTTAGAAATGTCATAAGATACATGTGGTTCATAAACAAAGAAAAATAATCAGAAGAAAATAGAGAGAGAGGAAAGTAAGTTCTGTCATTTATCGCGTTTGGATTTTAAAAAGCTCAGTTTTAATTTTGAAGTGAGCACCCTGCGTTTAGGAGAATGAAATAAATAATACTGAGACTGAAAAAAATGACAGCAATATTTATAAAGAAATAATATATTTCTTTCTCTACAGGAGAACAATCTGTTCTGATGTGGAAGCTGTTATGAACCAATGCGGGTGATGGAACCTTTCACGAGCAATCTTGTCGTGACGTTTTGTTATTTCTGTTTGGTCAATTGTCACATTACACATCACAGCAAGCTGACCCAGTCATCTGACGTAATCGTTTGTTAAAATTCACGTGTAATTTTACATCATTTAATCTTGACTAAATGTATAAGATATAAGAAAAACTATAGATCATCATCATCATGTACTGATTCAGATTGTGTATGTATAAACGCGATATGTTCCATTCTACTTCAGTTTACATCAATCCTCATGAATATTCAGTGAACTGATTTGTAAGGTCGGATATCAATTTGAAACAGAGGGTCATTTATATTCGATCACACGGTGGAATATAAGCTATCATGGAAAATGGAAATGTATTTTGTTATCAAACACGTCATAATATCTAGAGTCGAAATAATTACGCCGTACTGTAATGAAAAGTGAAACATGAAATAAGAAATAAACAGTACAAGATCAACCCAATGTGAATACAGAACTTTGGCAAAATGTGTGCTCAACGAGTTAATTCATATCCGAATGGACTGGAAGAGTTTCAGTATACAGGTAATAATTTTTTTGAATTGATCAATACACAAAACCATTTTTTTAAATAAAAAGGTTTATTGAAATCACCCTCGAGTCTAAAAGAACTTTCATGTATTAGGTGCTATCGGAAGCCGAAAGTTTTAAACGTAGGTTTTAAGAATTGTCAGATTGTTATCAAGAGAGTATTACCCAATATCGGATTTAATTAAGTAACAATTCAAGAAAAATGTTTAAAAATATTTTCGTGTATAACATTGAAGGTAATTGTATGTTACTTTAGTCCTGCAGGAGGTTGCAATAAATACCCGAAACGTTGGCAAGTTAATAAGGAGTGTTTCGAGTAACAATCAAACCTATTAACTGCGTATTGTGGGGTTAAGAAATCCTAACCATATCTTCAGTATATACGCCTAATTTATTATTAAATTGATGTATTGGAGTTTAGAAGAAATCAGCATACATCCTTTGAGTCGCATGTGAAACGTAACCAAGAGTTTTTATCGAAAGAAGAAAGTTGGTCTTGGGACATCGCAAGCGTAATCGACGTCCGTATAAATTCTGCACCGCGAGGAGATACGCCCACGAGCGCCAGCCGCTCTCTCCTGGCGTTCTTGCTGTCCCTTTCTCCGCTGAACTTCTACTACGACGTCCTTCGTGCGCTAGGTCATCGAACCGGAGCCAGGTGAAAGGGTTATTTTTGCTGGCGTAAAAGAATGACCGGCATTTGTAGAGCCTCAGTATTGCAATGGGTATGTCGTTTCTTTCTGTATCTCCGGAGGAAGCTATTATCTCTCGGGAGGGGATGAGAGAAACACTCGTCGTGCATTCTCTTTCTATTTGAAGTATGTGACTGTGAAATTCCAATTCCAAAGGGTGATAAGAGCAATATCCATCTTCGTGTTCGTTGTTACTATTGAATATGTCTAGCCCTGAATGGCCATTACTGACAAGAGACTCGCCCTGACTTCAGTCAGTAGATGTTATGTTAATAGTTTGACCTTTTGATGCATTATAAAAGGATCACGTTCGAATTCAAAATCCGAGATGACATCTCCATTGTTTCGTAAGATTTCGCAAAAGTTCTATCTAATTGAGTCTCTACAACATGAAAGTAACACCCTCTCATGATTTCAAGTTCCTTCTTTAACGTATTTGTCAACTCAGAGAAAAAATATCGGCCAGTCAATCGAGACAACGTACCAAATGTTATTACCATTTAAATTAATTTTTGTCCAATAAAATAGGATTTGGAAAAATTACTTAAATTTAGTATTCTTTCGTAGAAAAATGTCAAGTTCATAGTGAATTTCTTCCAAAAAACGCCGTGATTTCTGTCGAAATACTGTCAAATGAATATTCTTATCGAGTACGCAGGTAAAAGATACAAAGTATGTACCATCTCTTCGTGAAAGCAATTGAATGGAACACTTAAGTGCGTTTCAACTTTGTAAACTTTTTCTCCATTAGCAAAACGCCTACTGTACACAGTTGAGACGATGAAAAGCTACACTCGAACTAGAGTGAGGCAAAATCAGAAGTCGACATCATGATCACCGTCGTGTTAAAAATTCACGAATGGCATGCTTCACTTACAAACACAGACGCGGAAGTGGGTGAATCAATAGGAAATTGATTCCACTGAATTGAGTTATTGAATTAATTATTTGTGGTACTGTTTGCCGTGAAATGTCTTAGTTATTCTTCGAGAATGAAAACATGTCGCTAGGTTTTGAATAAATGTTCTGAGAAGTAACATATCGTGGAATGTTCTACTGACTCGAATTTAATTGATTGTTTCTTTTTGTCAATTCTTGAAGAAAAAATTAAATATTATGTGTCTAATTTTGTGGAATGTTTAGGAGATATATTGGATATGCGAAGCGTGTCTGGGAGCATTCGCGTAGAAGTAGCCCAGAAATATTGGCAGATCCAGACGGAATCACCACGTGCGTATGCACACTCTCCTCCCTCAAATAAAAAAATCAACAACAGTAATAATTTTAGAATATATTTTTTCCTTTGAATATGTTAACTGAGTGACAGAATGACCTCGTAAAATCTGCGTAGAAAAATAACTGATTTGCAACAACCTGTCGAGTACGTTGGTAACAAAACTCGTGAAAACTCTTTGAGAAGCAATAGAAATGTTGAAAAATTACGACAGTGCAGTACTAAAAGGCAAGAATTAAAATCCCAGTTTAAACTTCGCTCAGAAAGTTCTCCCAGAATAAAATAATATCAAAATGTTTTCCATTATTAAGACAATTTTTGTGAAGAATACAGAGGTGACGGGAGGATTACTAACTGCAAAAACTATCAAGAAAACTGTAGCCCTTTCGAAGTTTAGGAGTGATGCTGGGGATTAAGAACTCCAGTCACACATAAGACCATGTAGACAAACTTCTTCGAATATTCGTAAGACAATACGAAATTATATTCTCCAATGTGCTGCGGAGAAGTTATCACATACGAGATTGTTTCTAGAATTTCCATTTTCATGGTGTTCAGAGAAAGCTACAACAGAATCTCTTCGAAAATACATTCGTAGCTTTACTGTAAGATACTGTTGTTGGAGAAGGTTATTCTACGTACATCAGCGAAGAAAAATTGGTAATTGGTGAGTAACCAAATGCAAATATAATTAATTGATTTCATTTTAGGTGTTTGTTTATCTGCTTGGTGAAAGTGGACTCACGAAATAAATAAGATGTGAGAACTTTAAGAACTTGTCTCCTCGGCAGTAGATAGTGATATACCAGATCGAAGGTAACCACCCAACACGTTAAGATGGTTGCCTTACATTGCCACTGTACTGCGAACCCAGATCAAGTACCGCCTGTACACGGTCGCGAAATTACAGGATGTCACAAAAATAAACTTTGAAAACTGACATTGGAACGTAATTCTGTCTAAACACGAAAATCATTTTATTTTGTATATGATTTTTTCATGAAGTCCACCATTTACAGTTTTTTATATTTTTAAGATTAAGGTGGATTTTTTAGGCTAATCTTTGTTCTTCTGAAACAGATTTACTCTCTCTCCCTGACCACATGTTTCTGTTTGTGTGTTGCAGACCGGTGTGTTCACGGTGGTGGTGCTGCCATTCCGCGTGGCTGCCATCCTGGCACTGCTGACGTTGGCGTGGCTGCTGGCGTGTGTGGGTCTGGTGGGCGTGTCGGAGGAGGAGCTGCGATCGCGGCCACTCACGGGATGGCGCCGGTGAGCGCGTCTCCAAGTACACGCGTCCTTAACACACACAAACTCGTTGACCTAATTCCTCTTCGATACACAGTGGATTCGTGGACCAACGCGCTGGAATCGTGTTCTCGTTACATTTTTCTGGACTGACTCGGAATATTCGTTATTTCCAGTAGCAATCTCGAGGTTCTGTTCTCAATATTCTGATGCATTTTTATCTCTCGAAGAAATGTAATTTAAAGAAATGTTTAAATTTCCTCGAAGAATACATTTTACCTGGAAAAAATATTCGTGAAAGACACCTGACCTCTAAATGTAAATCTGGATATGTCTTCCAGTACCGCCGAGAGGAGGAGGGGCAGTTTGGCTCTGGCCACGAGAAATGGGACGCCTAGGGAAACTCCAATTACGGAACACGAATAAAAATTGTTCTATCAAATCAATAAGAATTGAAAATTTGTTACCGGAAAATATTGCTAATTTGACATGTTTCCGCCTCAGAGGAAGGATCACACAGTGTTAAGTTATGGCTCATAGTTAATTGTCTATGAACAGTTCTTGATTAATTATTGTCGGCAGCTGTTTAATTACTATAACTGAAAAAGGGTTTGTATTTATTTTAATGATATATAAAACGTACAGTATTGAAATATTCACGAAGTACCTGAGTATTTTTTCGAAATACTGGTTGTGACATGTCAAAAGAGTCTTGAAGCATTTTCACACGTTTATTTACGTTATATTCTAAACACGTCAGGAAGAATGAATGAGAGGCCAAATTCACCATTTTCTCCAGACCCCCTGAAACCTCTCGGCAGTCCTCATCTCTTCATATATAAAGTAATATATTTTCTAAATTTCTTAACTTATTCTTAAGTTGAGACCAGAGTCATAAAAGACCAATTTGAGAAAGATTTATGCCCCCTCAATACGAAGCCGCATGATATCTGGCTTTTGCTATACGAAGACCTATCCACACATGGTGCGAGTGTCTGTTGGTCCACGGTTCCACTGTCTGCAGCCACCGCCGCCGCCGCCGCCACTGTCGTAGCAACGGGGAGGCCCCTGACCCCTCCGCTCTCGTGCGCTGCGGGCGAGCGACTTGTGGGACACGACCCACTTCCGTCGTCGCTACCGCCCCCGCCGCCGCCGCTCGTCCGCTGAGCGCACCTCCACTGCGTCCTCATGATGCCGCCGCCGCCGCTTAGCGAGTTCTAGAGAGAGTGGAGCCGGGGAGCGGACGGTCGGCATTATTCGCGTCTTCATATCGTCATTACATGCGTCAGCTACTATTACAACAACTTTTTATCCTTTCTAATCATTTATGCGCTCGTTAATAGGCCAATGTAACCTTTCTCCCATTTGCGTTGTTTATGTTGGCATAAATCTTCGTTTGCGTTTGTCTTAGAAAGACGTTGAACTTTTTACTTCCGTTGTAAATCGTAAACTTCCAACTAATTATCAAATTACTGTGGCATAATGATTTCACGTCTATAAAGATTTTGTATATCTTGATAAAAGTTAAAAATATATAATTTCGTTTTCATAGACTTCTAACTAATATATTTTGACTGAATAAATAGATTTTAATATTATCGATTTATGGTTTTGTTGTCGTCCACAATAAAATAAATGTTTTATTCGTTTCCTACTTTATTAATCAATTTCATCAATTTCACGGCTATATCATCAGATGTAACATTGCAGAAAATATATTAAAAAACGGAGATAGTTTTACGTTCTAGAGGGAGACCCATTTTAAAACCTTTTGTATTATTCACTGCCTTTAACATTGCTTCCTATCAGTTGGAAATATATGAGCGACTTTTAACATAATGAAAAAAATTAAGTTAGACATTTTTCCAAATACTGGAATGCTCGTTTCGGCGTTTCTTTTCTAATGATTTCCTTCTTGTAAATACTCGAAAAAAATGACCTTTATTTTCTCGTATTTACTTCTTTAAATATGTTGTTTATTTTGAACAAGTCTTTATTTACTCGTTAGTTCTTTTCGATTCTTCATTGAAGGAGGCTTCTACTGAATTTATACGAAAGAAGTTAATCTGCTTACTAATTAATTCGTAGCAGATTATCCTCCGAAATCCAGAAAAAGCAACGTTGCATTCAAAATTAAATTATGTTCTAATGAAGAAGAAAGCTGGACAGAATCGGAGGAGCTTGATGAAATCCGAAGACTGGGGCAAATTTGAATGCATCCTTCCTCGCTGCCCTGTTGATCTTGAACCTCGTCTCTCGTGGATCCAGTTCACAGAAACTGACAAAAAAACAAGGCTTCTTCCTGTCCCTGATATTGGGTGAAAGCCTGATCGTCCAGAATATGAAGCACGTATATAACGATGCAGTTGGAAAAATAGATGTATTGCGCATAGAGTTGATTTGCAGTCAATCTTACACATTTTGTGTATATACTTAAAAATAATATGATTAGCATACTTTATTCATTATTTGTTCTTTCCTTAAAATGGCTCTTCGTAAATTAACAAAAACTTAAGTTACGTTCGTTCTGAACTGTAATACATTCTAATTCCTTTACTTCTCTCGTAACCAAAATATGCACTACCGATACCCAATTAAAACCGAGTCACCTAAAATATTAAAACACATCTAATAGTAGGTATGTGTAAACATGGTTTAATAATTGTATAATTTAGTATACCTTTGAGTATAAGTGTCCTGGAAGTAAATTGCTTATGACCTTAGACAAATATTTAATTAGTTTTCATAAATTGTGATAAAGACAAAATTCAGCTCTTTTCCGCTAGTAAGTACACGATATTGGTCACAGTAATCCGTCCGAAAAGAAGGAATGAACAATTTATCACTAGATATACATTGCGATATTTGAGATAAAGGATCCTCCAATTTGTTTTTCGAAAATATGAAACTCTTAATAAATCAGGTGTGAGAGTTGAAGCAACTTATACGTAGAGTATCCAAGCACTACCTGCATGAACGATTACTCTTGATTTCACTATCAATAATTACATGAAATGCTGAGTTAAGATTTTGTATCAGAGAGCAAAACATTCATCAAAACAGAAACTTGACCGGAACATTTTTGGAATTACATTTTCGTTCTTTGCTGCTAATGAATCAAAAAAGCTTATTTTTTACAATTTTGAATCAAATGAAATATTTCATCGTGATTCTCTGTCATATGTACTAGCTTAGTACTCTCAGGTTTGCTCGCGTGACTTTTTTTTTATTCGTGTACAACTTTATTAAAACTTATATATTAAACATTTATGTACAACTTATTTTAAACGGTAATTGATTTGTGTTAGAAATTGGTTAAATTGAGTTTCGTAACAAAAATCTGGGTGGTGCTTTTGAATTCATTTTAGAGAAAATGTGTCCCGAGTTTCAAAGTTGTAAGTCTTTTGGTCTCTTTATCTCTGCGGTTGACACCAAAACACGCTTAAAAATTGAATAAAGAAAAAATACATCGAAAGTCGAAAAAATCGCCGGGTGGTCTCTTTGGATCCCTCTTAGAGAAAACGTGTGTCAAACTCCGAAGCTCTCGGCCTTAAAGTCTATACACTAGGCGAAAAAATTAAAAAAGTAATAACTTAAAATTCAAAATATTATATATATATATATATCGAATATCAGAAGAACCGCTGGAAAATGAGAGAATTGGGGAATGGAAATCGTGGAAGAATCCTCCCACCTTTATTAAAAATATATGGAACATTATAAAGTATGATTTTTTGCGACGTTGCCACATGTTTTTCATATTTGAGGAACGACACCTTTCAGATTTTATTACGTTGAGGATTAGCGTATTGAATCACATTAATGGCTTAACGATTCGTAGGAGATGAATGAACGTATCATTGTAGAAAGGAACATTATTAATTTATTTACATTAATTTGTTTCTGGTCGTGTTCACATCAGAAGATGCTCTACGTTTCTTTTAAAAGAAAATATGTGAATTCTCTTAATCCGTCTTTATCTCTCCTTGTCTTGTACATCTCTCCTTCGATATTAGAGATTCGAATGTCATGAGGTATAGATCGCAAACGTGAATGAATAGGAGACCGCGTATCTCGGCGGCTGCGGGGCGAGAGCCTTGCCCCCTAGCAAAGAACATTGAGGGTCTCAACGCCTCCGAATGGAACGTCTCCGACCGCATGGTATGCGACCTCGCGAGGACCGCCCTCGGCCGTGGGCTCGTCCTCTCGCTTGCCGGTGCGGCCCGAGGTTCCACGGTGTTGCTTCCAGCCACGTGACGTTCCGAGGCGGCTTCGCGAGCGGCGTCCCGTTGGAAGTTACAGATCGCTTCAGCCACGGTAGCGGTAGCTGGGAACTCCGGCTCTTCTTCTGTCCTCCTTCGTGTTTTGTGAAGCAGAATGGCTGGGATGAGGACGGCCATTTGCCAAGTCCTGATTAGAAAAAAAGCAATGATCGCGCAGACAAATGGTAACTACGTCTGCCAGAAGCAACTGGTACCAGAAGCAACGGTATATCTAGAGTTCGCGGATAGACTAAAGGGGAAATGTTGGGAGAACAAAATTGTGGACTTCATTTACATCGAGAGATACATTAAGTTAAAAATGAAATATATTGTATTAATGTGCTTACATAATACATTAGGGAATTTTAGAGTTGCGTATTATTTGTACTTTTCAGTTGCTTAATATATGTAAAGTGGAGGGAATATTGCAATGATGAAAAAATGATTGTGAGACTTAGAAGGGGAGATGTACACTTAGAGGTACTCTGGTCAAGTAATGGGTTTTTGGAGTACTTCCTGTCTGTCCTCTGGTAAACAGAATTTATACAAAAAATAATTGGATACGGCAAAAGAAAGGAATACAATATTCACCGTAGATTTACCTATTTAGTTTTTCTCTTTTTACTCATCGTATGCGAAACTTAGGAGAAGTTATTTTGTATAGGAGATTAACCTTCCGAAAAAAATATTAGTGTATTTCTTTTCGAATTCCGTTCTTACGAATAGAAATGGACCGACTATTTCTTGCATGATGTGTTCACCCTTTATGTAAGTAAGTAAGAAAAAGAGAAACTTAAAGTATGGTAAATTACTTTCTTTCACAGGTAGCTCCTGTTGCTCAATAGAGACTTCAATCTAGTCTCGAGAGATACTTTTCTATCGCCGAAAGCTGTTTTATGATGAGAGCCAACTCTGCAGCGTCCGTCGCTAACTGTGCTACTTTTCATCCCCATTATCAATGCGTTGCTCTCGGTGGTTGGGCTGAGAAATTCCTACGGAACTAAAGACACCACGAACATCCCGCTGCTTTTGTCAACACTCCTTTCGAAAGCGGGATTCGTGACTTCAAAAGCGGGTGAGCAGAGATGAAAGCATTCACAGGACCCTCACAAAGATTGGCTTTACCGAGTTGTAAGACAAACATAGCAACTTGTACCCTATCTGGAGCTTCTCTCCTTTACTGTATCTCTCCAAGAGATCAAATCAGTATATTTATATGTATTTTTTCCTCGCGAAATTGGTTCTTCTAATTATCTGAGAACATCATGCTACGCGACTTTTCATTTACTGTTTACACTAGAATTGTGTATTTGTTCATTGTGTCTGTCCATAGAAAATGCGACGGTGTAATTGCATGCACTGTTTCATGAAAAGTGCTATTCTTCATCATTTTATCGTTGGCGTATGTGAAATACGATAAAATATTTATTGCACTATGATGTACCCAGAGGCGTATTATAGGATTTTTTTCGGGAGTGAGGGACATTTTTTTCATTTTCAAAACTATTCCAGAAATATCCCGTTTTTTTAAAAAAAATACACATAATAGTACCATTGCTTTATCGGTGGAGCGTAATAAAGTTCCATCAATATTCTGTTGTTTTTTTAGCTTAATTTTGAAGTCTTCTGGAAACATTCGGCGAGACAATAATACGGACAGTGGCGGCGGCGTTCTTATTTTATTTTTTTATTTCAATATTATTTGTATTTATTGACTGAAAGCTATTTTGTTTTATGTGTTCTATGATTTGTTTAATGGAGTGGATGACTTCTTTGTTATTCTCTTCATATCATCAATACCTTTTATACTAGTTCTAATTTTTATATATTATAAATGAATGTTACCAATTCTTAAAATATTTTATTGCTTTATGCTTGGGAATGATTACAATTATACCTATGTGGTGTCAGCCAGTTTTCACTACACCGGAGTAGTTAGTTAATGCCTCCAAGGTCGAGAATAAGTTTTTTTCTATATTGCATCAAACAGTTTTAAACTCTTTCCGTCGTTTAAAAAAGTTCTTGAACATTGCCCAGGAGTATAGACCAAACATACTTTGGAACTCTTAGTATTTAATAAAGAAACTAAAATATAACTGTCTTTGCGAATTTTATTATATCTATACAGACAACCCCTGAGAAGTCTATTATTTGAATGCATAGAAATTATCTCGCGTGAATTTAAGACATAAAAAAGCAGACACTTTCTGGATCTCACTTTAAAGCCACAAATTTAGATCTGTGTTAAAAATTTTCCTTTTTGTGAATCTAACTTCTTTTGTACCAGTTTTCCGCCATAAATGTATTATTATAAAATTTATATTATTATTATTCTGAACTTTTGAAAATAGTGAAAACAGTCTTCCACAGCATTGGTTCTCGTGACATGGGCACCCATTACAAATTGCAATGGATCAGCCGTGTTTAATCAACACGGATCATGCAGAATCCCTCCAATTATGTACATCAACTCAAATGCTCGTTGTCACGAAGGAATGAGTGATTGTTCACCATCTTTGTGAAACGGTTTGGAACGTGCATTGGTGTAGAACATAAGAAAATATGATGTTACTATATCCCGAAGCTTCAAAAAAGAGCATCAGTTGATGGTCTCTGAGGTAACTAAGTAATAATATCTTTCTTAACTCGCCATTGTAAAGTAAAGGACGCCTATGTCACTCAACTTCAGCTGGTGATGGTAGCTGCAAGGAGTCGATGGCGAGTTAACTCATGCTCCGGGGACACGACGTAAACGTAACACGAGCCAGCCAGTCTCTTCGGACGAGGGAGTAGAAACGAGTGAAATCCTTGCACCTCAAGTGATCAGTCAACACACGAGCCTTCTTTGAGACTTTACTTTGGCAGCGTAAACGTTCCTAATTCTTTCTATCATTAGCGTATCACGTGGATCCCATAAAAAAAAGCTGTTCGCGCTTCGCAAATGAACCGGGATATTGCACGGTCTCATTCTTCCGAATTCTCTCGGTAGAAGTGGGGAATGAGGAACCGTATTCAGTTCCTTAAGAACTGCCCAATAATAGAGTTCTTTTTGGGAGCAGTGGTGCTTGGAGTGCGTAAGTACAGAAAGACGGAAGTGAACAAATGAGCTTCAATGCCTCTTGTGTTTCCGACAAAGCTCAAGTTGGCATTGAGAAATAGGAATGGATCTCCAGCACTTCGTCTTCACGTTGTCAGAATTTTGAGAGGCCCATATTTGGGAACTAACGGTATAATGGGCCATAATGGGTCATAATGCCTAAAATTTCCCGGACCCATTCAGATTTTGCTAATAATTTTTCTGGTGGCTGAGAATATTGTACATGTAAGGAAAATAATGGTTATTTGGTTTTTATTAATCTGGTTTTGCTTAAATAATTTTAATCGATTTTCCCTCAGCGTAAAGAGCACAGAAACGCGAGTTAAGAAATCGGGAAAATTTCGATCAAATCTGCTTGGAAATTGAAACCCACTTAATATAATGATTGTACCCACTTCATTTTATAGAAAAAGTCACCTTCAGACACATAAAATGGCAACATACGTTTAGAATTTCAACAAAAATATCAAAATATAATTTTTTCGTTAAAACATTATTTCTCAAATACACCGTCTCAGAATTTAATGAAATTTTGGTAGTTGAAAGCAAGTATTATGAACTCTAGTTCCATCCTTTTTTGGCGTGAGAAATGTACAACTTTCAAAGTTATAGTAATTTAAAGTTAAAATTTTGATTTTCACGTATTTGAATTCCTTGCTAACTCACCACTACTTGAAAACCAATAAATGAATTATAAAGAAACACTTTGATTTTTAAAACTTTGTTACACAAGAGATATAAGATGAGTATTTTCCAGTCTTCAATTTTTGTTCCAAAAATTCCTCGAGACAGCGCTTCCACATCTCACGACCTTGACGACTTGCATTCACTATACTTTTATTTACCTGTATTTACAACGATCGGCAACAGTTGAACTATCAGAAGAAAAGAGAACGTCAGCTTTAGGTTATTGTGATGTATTGTACATGTTGTACTTGTGACTGGTGTTGCTGTTACTTAGGAGAACGTGTTCACTAGGAGGTCACAATACTACGTGTTCTGCTGAAGATAAATTTAAACATGTGAATACATTTTCTGAAAGAGATCTTTATTTAATTCGTTGTAGAAGTGAAACTACTGTAGAATTAGAAACAATCTGTTTAAGTCATGACCATCGGTTTTTAACTTTTTATTCGGGAAAACAATTTAAATGTTGCGATCCGTTTGATAAACATGTTTATCCGAAAATAATCACTAAGAGCTATATCAAAGGATACTGAGGGGAAGTATCACAGACAATTCCCCATGATTTTGGAAGGAAACAAAAGTCGTACCGTGTGCCGAAAAGAACTTAACGATTGTTACATTTCTGACGAGGCGAAAGGATTAAATGTCACAGTCGCGTGTGTCTCTCAGCCTGCTACTGAAACTGTTACTGATCCACCTCTCAGTTATGACAGAGATTGAAGAATTAACATTTGCAGCGTCGATATTATCCATTAGAGAGTCAAATGATTCTCAACAATTTATTTATTTAACACCACCTGCTTTATTAATAGATTGAATCACTGAATCTTTAAACGTTATCAATGTTGATCCGAAACACATAAAATTATTGCACTCCACTAAATATGAATAAAATAACATCCTTTTGCAAGGAAGCTTTCGACAAACTTTTGTGTACCGAGTCAACTGATAATGAAGGTCAAGATGAAGGTAAATTATTATGACATTTTCATAAATTATAATACCTAACGTAATTTTAAAATTAATCAGATTTTACTTTTTGTAGATGAAGGTGCTAATTTCAATTGTCAAGAAGCAGGAAAAGAAATAATTTCACAATAAAAGGACAAGTTTTAATTAGTGAATTTAACAACGAAAAAAATCACTATTCTATCAATCCTTCCTTTCACTTGGAGTGCGTATAAAATTCCAGAAGTATTTGGAGCAACGAAACATCTTGCCTTGAAAAGAAAACAATTGGTTAAGGAAGAAGGTATTCTGTGTACTGCAAAAGCAAAACCAAGATAGTCTCTCAGAATACAATCGATCAAATACTGAATTTTTATCGGGGTCCTGACATCAGCAGAGAAATACCGGGAATGAAAGATTTTATTAGTATTCCAGTTGACGGCATGAGAGTTCACAAACAAAAAGGATTAGTTTTGGGAAAATAATATGAGATATATTACCTTATTCGTGAGTGGTAAATATAAATATTAATTAATTTTTGTACATAGCGCGATTGTAAAACAGAGATAACATTCTTTTTATTTATTATAGGTACCCTGATATGAAAGTATATTTCTCAAAATTTGAATAAAATTTCTCAAAAAATTGAAATACGGTCAAAAGAATGTGTATTAGCAGGCGCTGCAGAAACTCATATAGTTTGTGTGTGTACTATTAATGAAAACTTGAAATTAATGTTGACAGGCGCAAAGTTAATACCAATAACATTTTAAAATAAAAAAGGTTGACGGATTTTAAAGATTTCTTTTTCTGCTTAAAATGCTCGTCACCAACAGAGGACTGTCATTTTGGGAAATGTAGTAACTGTCCAGATATTTCTACACTCCAAGATTTGATAAACAATTTCTTTCAGATGAACTGCATTGACGAAGTTACATATCAACAATGGGTTCAAGTTGACTGATGCTTGCTCCAAACCATTATCTTACTTGCAGACAAGTTTACAGAACTTTTGATTGAAAAATTGAAGGTTCTTTCACCTCACCATTATATTGCTCGGAAGCAATCTGAATATTTTCGAACCATCAAAGGTCAAATTGGTCTGGGAGAACTTATCGTAGTTGCAGATTTTGCAGACGGGAGCAGATTTAATATAATGGAAAGTTTCAATGAGAATTGGACACACTTCCCAGTATCAAAACTTGGAACTAGGTATGAATAATTCTGGATGTCATTATGTGAATATTAATTTTACTTAATGAATATTTTATTTCAGATTAGCTACCAAACGAAAATGACGAACTAAAGTTTTGAAATATTTCAAAGCTAAAAGATTTTTTGAAACAAAAATTGAAGACTTGAAACTAGATTCATCTTATATCTCTTGTGTAACAAAGTTTTAAAAATCAAAGTGTTTCTTTATAATTCATATATTGGTTTTCAAGTAGTGGTGATTTAGCAAGGAATTCAAATACGTGAAAATCAAAATTTTAACTTTAAATTACTATAACTTTGAAAGTTGTACATTTCTCACGCCAAAAATGGATGGAACTAGAGTTCATAATACTTGCTTTCAACTACCAAAATTTCATTAAATTCTGAGATGGTGTATTTGAGAAATAATGTTTTAACGAAAAAATTATATTTTGATATTTTTGTTGAAATTCTAAACGTATGTTGCCATTTTATGTGTCTGAAGGTGACTTTTTCTATAAAATGAAGTGTGTTCAATCATTATATTAAGTGGGTTTCAATTTCCAAGCAGATTTGATCGAAATTTTCCCGATTTCTTAACTCGCGTTTCTGTGCTCTTTACGCTGAGGGAAAATCGATTAAAATTATTTAAGCAAAACCAGATTAATAAAAACCAAATAACCATTATTTTCCTTACTTATAGATAATTCTTAGCCACCAGAAAAATTATTAGCAAAATCTGAATTTGTCGGGGAAATTTTAGGCCCATAATGGCTGGAATGACTCATATAATAGTACGTGTTAGTTAGTTTTAAAGGTAATGAGAAACAAAGAAAAACACATAAAATCACTTACAAATTTCACGGAACCGTTTTGGAATTCAGCCTTCCATCTAACGGTCGGCAAACGCAATCCGAAGAGAGAAGACTCGGATCATTCTCTACGTGGCTGAGCGAGACTGAATACCGAAACGGTTCCGTGAAATTTGTAAGTGAATTTGATTAGTAAGTGGTTTTCTTTCTATTTTTCATTACCTTTAAAACTTTTTTTTATTCATAGAAGTAATTATGAGTTATGTATTATGTGTTCAGTGGATATTGTGTGTTAAGTGGATCCATAAAATAACCAAACTCAGTTTATCACCATTAACACAATTGTGTTTTTAATGAGCTTTTCGCGCTCAAGTGTAAAAAACTAAGGGTTAGTTTTTTTTCTAATTATACTCGAGAATGGTTTTTGAAAGAAAAGAAAATATTTCGATATTTACGTGTTTGATATTTTTGGCGGAAGAATGAATATTTTGGCATTACCCATGTTAAGTATAAGATATTAAAATCAACACAATAATCGTCACAAATACGCTCGAAGAAACGCTTAGATAAGAGCATGCCGTGTTTTATCTCTGTTAAGGTGCGCTTGTTCATTCACTGTTCGCTGCACACAATCCGTCATTGGGCCTTGGATTTCATAGCGAGTTTCTACTCCCATTGCGAAGGAGGCTTGCGCGTTTTGTGTAGTTTGTTTCGAATATCTTGGTGACTGAAAAGCATATGCATGTTCTTTCGAATAATTTTAAGAAGTTCTATAGTGTGATGAACGATCAGGAATTCATTGCAATGAGAAATTAGTTTTAGTCTCTTCGTGGATTTGTTTTTCAGAACGTTGCATCTTTGTTTGTTTTTTAAATCTTGTAAACAAAAGAACTTGTTGGTAAGATTGGTTCCGATTTTAAATAAAATGTAAAACTGCTGTTACAAAAACGCATTTTTCTTTGAAGATTTGAATTTTTTTGTATAATGCATTAATTAAAACGTTGTATATCAAATTTTCTCCTGTTTCCACGCCTAATTCTGGATTGCATTTAATAGTTTTCTAGCACTCGCAATTGACCATGACTTCTCAAGTTCATCTTGTGTTTCTGAATAGAGGAAGAAATCATTTCTAAGTCATTCTGTTTGTAATCGTCCGAAAAAAAATGGACCATCAAAGAATTAACAAAACCCTTTTTTACAATTTCACTTCGAAAAAAATTAAGGTAGATCTCATTCATTCAATATTTTTCTACTATTTAACAATAAATTGCGTCAATTCTGTTTCGTATGAAAATGAAAACTAACCATTACTACGTACATCTTTTTACAATTACAAAAATGAATCATTAGACACACATCCGGTTGAATGTTTAAGGTAAAAAAATCCAATATGCTACATTTCATCCCAAAATCAATATAAAAAACTTTTTTTTTTAATATCTAGCGGAAAATATCGCCGAAACGACTTTTTATTGGTAAAATTTTTATGCGCGTATTTTCGAAACTAGCAAAGTTACAGTCAACTAAGATTTTTAGATACGTAATTTACAATTCTTATTAAGTGTGCAACTAATCGTTTTGGTACTAAGTCATAGGTAAAATTTAATTAAATTTATAACTTCTTCTTCAAAAATATTAATTAATAATTAAACATATTTATAATTTATACACTTCTTTAAATATTTATTGGTTGACTACGTAAATCTGATTCCATTTGTAGATATTTTTAATAATTATTAAGTTTTTTAACGACGGGGGATGTCATTAGTGATTCTAATGATGGAAATCTCAGTTAATTAATTGTATCTTGGTTTGTTTCAAAAAAAAAAACGGTATAAAATTTTTACCAATAAATGTTTCATATTGTGGGGCGTTTTTTGCAGGAATATCAAAAATCGATATTTTAGGAATTTAATTGTATTATTATTCTTTAAAATATCCTTCAGTGAAAAAGTTACGAGATTTAGGGTTGACCACCATAGAATGGACCATGAACATCCAAACTTCACGGATGCACAAGTATAAAGGATAATTACCGTATTTATTTCAGATATTTGAGTCTGGTTTTATTTTCGTACGAAACAATCTTGGAGCAATTCAATGTTAAATAGTAAAAATAATACTAGTATTGAATTAATAAACTGCATAGTTTTTTTATTGAAGTGAACCGGTAAAAACGGTTTTGGTGAATTTTGGTCGATTCTTTTCGGACGATTGTAGAAGGTGTATTTTTTTTCCTATAACGTTTCACAAAACAGAACCAAATAATGCAGTTTTTTGTTGTTTTTTGCGCTTGAATTCGGTTTGTGTGGGGGTTGAACAACCGCAATCGGAGTTTTGTCTACTCAGTGCAGACTCCCTAATTGCTGTATTAGGATTAGTCTCTAAGATATTTGAAATGGATTTCGTCCCGTGGAAGCATCAGTTGAATTGCGCTGTATCCAGCCCCCGGTGGAGGAGGAGTTGGAGCTGCTCGTTTCTTTTTGCAGCGGCACCCGTGCCGGCGCCAGCTGCGTGGTGCGAGCCCTGTTCGCCTTCGGGGGTTTCCATTGGGTGAGGGTGCGGGGCCGGCAGGCGGCGGCCGCCGAGGCGCCCGTGCTCGCGGTCGCCCCACACTCTTCCTATTTCGATGCCCTGCCCGTAGTGTGCTTGGGCGCGCCCAGCGTCGTCGCCAAAGGCGGCACGGAACAGCTGCCCTTCTTCGGAAGTACGAGACGCGCGGGCGGCGCTGCGCGCATACCCCCACCGACCCAACCGTCGAGTTTCAAACTCCCTCACTGCAACCGTTTCCAAGTGTTATTGAACCCATCTTTAGAAATTTTGAGACTGTTATGCCCTTTTCGAGCTTAAATTCTTGAGCCATTGCAAACTTTGTTGTCAATAATCAGACGATTTTGTTTTCAGGGAAAGTATATCACTCATTTTTGTATTCATCTCAAAAACAGTGCAAAAAATAAGTTTTTGATTGCGAACAGGATGTTTATCAAATTCCCTCAAAATTTAATATATGCATTTTTGTGACTCATAAATTTGATGCCATGCATCGACATACCTCTGAACCATGCGTAATTCGGTTTGTTTCGTTCTTGGTGTGGGAGTACACACTTGACGGAAGTCCCTCATCCTTCCTTTTTCCTATCCTTCCTTCTGAGTCTGCGATCCCCCAAAGCACACGAGGGAGGAAAGCAGTTGGAAGGCATCGCCAAGCCTCTGGCTTCTTCTTGCGCCGATTCAATCACAAGTATTTTCGACGTTGATTCGATCGAAGGCTGAAAATAACGAGGAAATTGTACATTTCCCTCGTGTGTTTTAATGTTATTTAAGTATATGTATGAAATATTAAGATGAGATTATTGCATCGATCAAATGAGCTATGATTATAGCAGATTGTCGTCAAATAATCTGATCATAATTCGCTACATTCATAATACATACAGAGAAATATATTTAATCGTATTTTTCTGTCTTTTATGGTATGACTTGTGATGAGCCACCCTGTAGGTCCTAAAAATTCAACACAACAGGTTGTGAAAATCACACGCACGGAGCACTAGTGTCGTTTAATCTTAGTTTACTGTCAGTTATCACATTAGCATCTGGGCCACGTTAGTACACAAGGCCGCAGTCCTGTTGTTTAAATTTGCATATCCTGAACAGAGAGCAGACTAACGAGGATTGCAAACGTCGTCCTGAAATACGATGTAAAAGGGAGTCAATTACGCAAAAGCTTTCAAAATATATTCGACAACTGGGTCGTAGAGCTCTAATATATATCAAATTAAAGCATGGGCTTCGAATTTGAAATTAACAAATTGCTATGATATTAAAATTATGTTGGTTCTCTAAAGCGCAAGTTCTAGGATTATTATAATACAACGCTATAAAAATTAATTGGGTTCATTTATTGAAAAGCAAAATTTTGTAAAAATTGAAAACGATTGTCCTACCAAAACGTCTGATCTTATTTTAGGTTCGCTCTCGTAAATTCTTTTCCATCCGATTTGGTCCGAAAATAATCCATTACTTCCGCTATAGATGATTTTTTCCAGGCATCAGATTAGCTCATGTATTTATGTAAGAATGGTCACTGAGTATTCGAGTGGCTATCTACGTGTCTCGGTCTATTAATCTCGGATTCAACTTTGTGCGAATCGAATTCAGAACCCGAATGATTTTTGTGTCAAAAGTCTTGGGAAACTACCCTGAACACTCAATGAGATGATACCGACATTGTCGGATTGTACTTACTTCATTTGGTTTACTTTAATGAATGATTTTGGCGACTTCATTTCAAGAGATTCGTGTCCGACAACATTATTTGAGGGACTACTTCATTCAAACAAAATCATTCCCCAAGGAAAACATATTATTACCTAATAGCTTACGCGTATTATCAAGGATACTGTAGTTATAAATATATCGCAATCTACCCACACAAAACGACAAATACCCCTTGAAAGACACAAATAATTGTACAGAGAATTGAGAGCAAACCTGTGTGGATGAATAAGTATTTATTTTCAATTTAAGTCACTTGCAGGAAGGAGAAAATTATTGAGGGAAAGTGGAAGAGTGTCTTGAATTCAAACTGTTGGAGCCTCTGTATAAATTATATTGACATGGAATAGTGTATCCACTGATTTCAAATCATTCGAGGTTCCATCCAAATCATAGAGTGAAATTACCTGTACAGAGGGATAAGTATGTCCTTTGAATCGGAATGATCGAAATCAAAGTGTTTGGAAATGTTACGAAGGTATCTAATCATTTCTGAAGTCCTTTCCACCTCCTCTCCCGTTCCTCAAGGCGGGCCACCGCGAGCAATGAGTGCATGGGTGACGGAACTCTCTCTTCTTTTCTCAGCATGGGAGCATGTCGGCGGATGCTGTGTGCTGTAGATTTGGTGACTGGGGTTTATTGGACATTGTCTGGAATTGTTCCAACGAAGAATCGGGGAAAAGGAGTGCAATAAACTATAGGTGACGATTTGTTTTGAATAATAGGTATGTGATGAAAAGAACACGGGGAAGTCCGGGTTTTCCGCCGTCTTCGAAGTTTTCTGGATTGAAAGAAGAGAAATAATAGACGCGCTGCTAACACGACGGAAAATTCAACCGCAAAAAAAGAAGTTTAGAATTTTTAGGATGATTCTCAATAGCCAACATAACGCATTCTTAGAACCCTACAGACACGACAAGAAATCTTAGTTTCATGGGGACAATTCTAATTAAGTAGTCAAATTTTGAAAAAGAAAAATCTCACCAATAGTTCAAAAAACATTTTTTGAAGTACACATTCTTTCTTTATATTTTTGATATATAATTTTTCTTCCCGAGTCGGTTTTGTGCCAGGAAAATTACACTCATTAGTATTACATTAATTATTCTTCCTGCCATTTATTCTGTATTCTTAACCATCAGATGCAATGTTTTTTAAATTTATTGATATAATTGGATACGCAAAATTTCAATTCAATTTCTCTTGTCACTTAGAAGTGAACGTTATATTCCTACAACTACGTTTTCGCCAGCAGAAAAAAGTACTGAATCATTTTTGTTCAGAGAAACTGGTGTGCACATTGCGAGTCTCCTCAAAAAAGTTGATTGCGTCAACACCTCGCAACATTTCACATAATTAATAAGTAAATAAGAATATTATACGCGCGTGTATTAAATAACTTGTATCTATTTGAACATGTGAATTTACGCACGTTTCATTTCAGCTCGTACAACCTCACTTTCACGCATGTGTCCACAAGCTATAATTTGCGTTCCCTTCTGATTTTTCTAGAAGATTTGTTAAATACAATGAATGTAACCAGTATTTTTATATTTCTTCTAACGAGAGTTTTCCTCGTTAGCTATGTTCTTCTGAGGAAATGTTAATGAAGTTTAAGATTTTTGAAATAAATTTTGTTACGAAGAATTTATTTTAATGAGTACTATTGTCAATGTACGCCTTCACCCCTGAACACCTCCGGGGCCTGTTGTGGGGTAGTTTGACTTTGACCTTATTTCCCATGTAAATAAGAAAGATTTTAAAGACATATTTAAAATATTACTCACTTTTGTATGCTAATTGGATTTAGAGCTGCAAATCGGATGACTCGAAGTTAAATGTTTTTATTGTTTATTACACAACATCTGTACGAATAAATAACTATTACCAGAAGTCATCTGAGACCATATGGATACGATCTGTAAACTTCCATTAATCGATATAACTTTATTTATTTATTCCCGATCAATGTTTCTGAGAAATTGCTTGATAAAGGAAGACAGAGTCACTACATGGTGCTTGCTCCATGTGTATTAAGACTTCTTGACATGTATTTGTATGATCTAAAACATTTTTATTTTTATCCTGTTGTTTGATATCGAATATCGATTAGTACCGTTGCATTTTCTACTTGTTTGTAATTTTAGTATACTTAGAAATGTGTTCAAAAACGTCTTCTCTTTCGATTCGTTTCTCATCAAAACTGTGCACTCGAAATCTTCGAATGAATCATTTTTCTCCGAGTTTTATTTCATTACTATGAAGGATTTTATCAATTGTCCATGCCGTGTCTTAAGAGATGTAGGAACGTGCGGTATTTGCTTTCAGTAGATGCAGGTGTAACTGCTTTTCATTCGATGTATCAACAACAAAATAACATCCATCAGTTCAACGACCTATGCGAATTTCCATCAGCTTGGACAGATGTAACCTAAATAAGATAAATGAACTTGATCACCATTTAATTATTCACCATGACATGAAAAGCAAAAGATTGCGGTATCACGGTGCTTCGACAGGATGTAGCATTGTGTGAGCAATTCTTGAGGAAGTCGGTTAATGTGACTGTCAGATTCTATGACGAATGTAGGACTCCCGGTTTCTTTATTTGAAGACACTTAGAAAATAGATGATTTATCGCGTTAATCGAAAAAACTGTTAAGATCGTGGGGAACTTCTTAAACGTTTTGGGCGTGCAATAGTGGTGGTGGAATCGTCACCTCGGAGATTTCGGTGATGGAGAGTTGGTGTGGGAGGTTGTAGAATGGTGGCGGGGGTGATAGTAAAGGTGGTGATGGAGAAGACGCCACGAAGGTCGAGGAATATTCGAGTCGCAAAAAGGGAAAGGATGGGCGGAGCGAGGGCGCTGACGGGTGTGTCCGCAGGCGGCTGACTCCTGTCATCTGCTGGTTGGGCCGCAGAACCTACTTGGCCGGCGGCATGGCACTGGAGGTGAAGGGCCGACAGGCGACCCGCGCAGAGGCGCCCATTCTCGTGGTGGCCCCACACTCCACTTTCCTAGACGCCAGCATTACCTATGTGACCGGCTTCCCGTCCATAATTGTGCGGAGGGAGAGCGGACTCAACCCGTTCATCGGAAGTACGTAAGCCTTGTGATTGGATGGATGCCCGCCCCGCGGCGCATCGGAAACCATAGATGACGTAGCTAAAACGGGGATTATGATCTTTAGGAGCACACGGGCTTTTGACTTACTGTAACCAGATCTGGCTCAGTTCTTACTGTAACCAGATGCAATTCCTAGGTGTCTTATCAAGGTGTTACACCGAACATTGCGCTGCTGTGAAGAAGCGGTCCAATATTTGATTACCAGGAGTAATAAATTACGCACTGCTATCTGTTACATTATTTAACCGACTATCGACGGTCCATAAACGGAAGAGTTTACTTACGTTAGTTCATTATTAATTTTCTCTTTCGTTTTCAAATTAGATGCGAGATAATAGAGAATGCCAAGGGATAATGCAACCGCATAATACTTCAAAGACCAATAATGTTTATGATATATTTACGACAAAAATAATGCATTCTAAAGTTGTCATAAACGAAAGTGGGTGAAAAAGTTTGTCATCAATGTTAAACTATTCAATTTATCGTTAAACTAAACTAGTTTTGATTTACAAACTCTATGATACCATGTGCTAAGTACTTTCTTGATTGTACAAGAGGGTTTAAAAAATCTTATTGATTGTACAAGAGGGTTTAAAACTAAGTTGTACAACCCATTCAGAGCCATACTTTATAGCAACTGTCACTAATTACTAATTTCATCTTCCTTTGATAAGTTTTTTTTTTTATGTAATTTTTTGCTTAAAATTACAAACATATTGACATTCAATTAGTATTATAACTCGCAGCTAACTTTTTATCTTATCTAGGAATTTTTGCTGAATTTTTTGAATCCGCCTCTGCCTTAGGGCCCTTGATCGGAATTGATGGGATGGTCCCTTGCTTGCTTCCGGAGAGTAAATTAGTTTTTTTTCCTCCACGTGATCATACGCAGTTTGTACTGTTTTTTGACAATTAAAAAAAAAAATTTATATTGACTATTTAAAGCTATCGTATAATTTTAATCAAACAAAACCAATAAAATTTCAACGAACTCGGGTGCTATTAAATAGTTATCGAATTCGTAAAACATTTCTAAACAAAACATGTACCAGCTCGGTGACTAATTTATTGTAATCGCTATTCTACCATAACATCGTGAATATACTTTTTCTGTTTTGTGAAAGAGATAAGGGATATACTCTCAGTCAGAGTGGAAAAGTAGAATGCAGAAAATTGAAGTATTAAAATATCCAGGTTACAAAGAATGTATTTGACAACAGAACTTCATTCCACACGAAACACGTTTCTAGTTACGCGACGTTGATTATTTTTATGATGATCTTACAAGGATGACTTCGCACTGTTCACTAAATCTCTTCCATTCCATTTCCTATACCATATCTCTCCATAATTTTTATTTCCGTCGCTCATTCAATCACCTTAAAACGACTAACAATAGTGACGTTTTATAGAGAACATCGAACCTACGTTATGTTTATTAATTTATTCCACACAATTACTTCGACAAATTCTAGAATACATCGTGTTTTTGTGCAATGCGGTTACCAAGATTGTTCAAAATCGCTCTGAGGTAACAGCTGTTCTTAAAACAAACTTCTTATATTCTTAGCTCATCCGAGTTTCATTAAAGAGAAAGCAACAATGTTCTTGGCATTCAAAATATACGCTGAGATTTTACATTTGTTCTTAAACATTAAATATCCCATTACTACAGTGGAACGCCTGATCCCGACAGCAGCTCCCATGCACGTGGTGTCGACTTGACTATATAAAATGTTTGAGTTGTGGAAACCTACAGAAGTTAAGCCTATTGATCAACAGTTTTTTTTTTATTTTGGCAGATATTTATCTGCAATGAGCATGAACATTTCTTCATGTAGTGCAACTCACCTCGTTTCTTATCCATATTCACTTTACGAATGAAAGAATCGGGTCAGATCTCACTTCTGATTTTTCTCACATACTTTGGAAAGTATTTTAAAATGAAATACTCGTTTAATTTGCTCAAACTGAACCATAGCTGTTTCGATCGAATTCTCTTACATCGACGGGCCTTGTACACAAAATATAAATTGTGAAGAACAGAGTACTATTACGTAGATATAAAATTACGAATAAGGTATATAATATGAAGCAATGCTTAGAATTAATAAATACACTTAGTCAAAATACGAAAAAAAAAAATCAATTTCATTATGATCAATGCTTGTTGTAGTTGTGCTTTTCTTCTTTGAACTCGGATTATGTGAGCACTTGCCACCGTTCGACATCAGGACTTTTTGGCCCAGTCTACATGAGGGTTGGCGTAATAAGAGAGGTTTCAATAACACAAACCCAGTCGTGTTCGTTCAATAGTGCGTAATCACACACACACACACACACGTGGCCGAACAGGAAGCTGCTCCACTTCCTCAACCTTTTATGTCCTCAGAGCTCATCAATTACACGCAGCCTGTGTATGTGTGGCGAGAGGACCCTGACTCGAGGCACAAGACCATCCAGGAAATCGTAGACCGTGCCACTTCCCCTCTTGATTGGCCACAGGTGAGATAGGGCTGTTAACCACAGTTTCCTCGTAGTGTATACATACTATCATAAAAATACGTTAACCTACAAGTAATCCAATGCTTTTAATTTTTTAATTAGCTTTTTTGATTGAAAAATCTCGCTCTTTTTTGTCTATTGACTATTTTAGTTTTCTTTTGTTTAAGGCAGAAAGTTACTGCTAATTATTTTTAGAAAATTTGTACTTACTTTCTAATCCACTGATAATAAAAGAAACCATTATCTATATGTCTTCTCAAGAAAAAGTGTTTCATGCGCAATTGCAATGGAACAGAGTTCGTGTGATTTTGTATCTTTTCTTTTACACGGAGGGAAGTTTAGTTACAAGAGACAATAAAGATACTTTTATCGATATCTGACGTAAACTTTTGTAGAAAATCTTACATTCAGATTCTGCTACATATTGTCAAATGGAAAATTTTTCATACCACAAGGCAAACATGATACTGTATTAACAAAAAAATGAACTAATCCATGAAATGATAAATCATACAGCTGAAACTGAATGACTATCACACTGGAATGGTGCAATTTGATTTACTGCAGGTATAAAAACCTCTTCACATGAACATGAATCCGGCTCCTTACACATCTTTCCAACAACTTTGTACGGCAAAATCCTTCAAGACATTATGCCAATATGTTTCTTTTCAAATACAACATTACCGCTATGATGACGAGATGAATCCAGAGCTATCCCAGGAAAACAACCAGATTCCTGTCCTGATCCTGGATTCATATCAGCTCGCAAGATATTTCAAGAGGATCACATACTGCTGTCCCACCTCGACGATACCGTTCCGAAGGGCTCTAATGACCTTTGATGTTGACGAGCCCTAAAGCCCCACCAAAAAAAAGATACCGTTCCGTACCAGCAGACGGCCTCAGAGTAACACCACCCTAGAAGCACCACCGTTAAGAAGAAACGTGAACAGTTTTTTTTGTCCTCGCGGATGTTTTTTTCCCTTCACTTTGATCCTCCCATTGTTATCCAACAAAGGAGCTATAATATGCTGTAGGTCCTGTGTTAAATCATTATCTACGCGTGAAGAGTACATTAGAACTATGAAAATTGTATCATTGTATTATATGTAACTCAGAATCATGTAAAAGTTTATCGAATAATGGTTTCATTGTTTGAGAGATTTCCATGATATTCTGTGCTATTGTGACAATCTTGAGACACAGTGGAAAGGAACATTATTTTCTCCCCAAATATGACTTCCACAATAGGTATTTCTCGGTCATCTTATAGCTGCTCTCGTTACCGAAACGTCATAAAAGCATAACCTTGAGTTTAGGTAAGATCGTAATATATATAGTTCTAGAATCGACAATAAATAGTGAATATCTACCTATTCTTCTTTGTTTTGCTCTTTGATCGAAATTATAAGAATGGAGCAAAAATCAACCGCGCAGATTCGAGTAAATTTCTTACAAATATTTGATCCGATATCTTCAAGATTCTTGAACTTCTAACTTCCAGTTTCATCATCTACTAGTAATTGAGTTCTTATATTCTGCAACCGCTTTGAATATTCAATTGTATGTTGTTTCAAGAGCTATAATTGGTCGAAGAGTTCATTTCCAGAAAAATTCATTTCCCGATCAACGTTTCATAATCAGGAACACGTTCTAAGTGGAAACCCGGCTCTCGCCAAATCTGAGTGGGGAGAATTGTCATTTAGTTAAACAATATGATGAGTAATGTGAATTTATGTTCCTAAGTTACCTTTAATACAATGGTACAATTTTTAGAGTTCTAAGGTATTCTTCATGCGTTGGTAATGATTTGACACAGGGTCTGAAGTATATTATAGCTCATTTGACTGAAAAAAAACCCTGGAAGAATCAAAGTTTGTCAAATATCGGTAAAAGTAATTTTATTGACTCCTGTAACAAATGTCTCTTGTGACTCAATGTTAAAGGAAAGATTCAAAATAATACGAACTTTTTTATAATGCAATTATGAGACGTAAGACTGCGCGTGTGAGTAGATTAAAATAATGACGCGAATCCACTTGAGTCCTGTATACCGAGCGTTAACTAATTCTGCTGTTATGTCTGTAAATGGAGCAATTACTAATTAAAGATGTATTCGAAGGTGCTCATATTTCCTGAGGGAACATGCACCAACCGCTCTTGTCTCATCACCTTCAAGCCCGGTGCCTTCTATCCTGGGGTGCCTGTGCAACCTGTGTGTATCCGCTACCCAAACAAACTGGATACAGTAACTTGGACGTGGGAAGGACCTGGCGCGTAAGTCTTTTGTATTTAACTTTTCTTGCTGTTCTGTGGTCTGAATGTGACACGATGTTTTCGTGTTCCGAGAACTCTCCGGAGCAAAGTTTTGAGTCAACTCTCCATCCGTGCTAATAAAAGAATTGTATGGAATGTCTGTGTCATGGAAATCAGAAAAAGTAATCGATGAAATTGTTGAAAATCACAGAGAACTCTTCCTAAGGGTTAATGCAAGTAAAAGACGAAGTATGGTAAATAATGATGAAGAG
Organism: Laupala kohalensis; assembly: GCA_002313205.1. Lineage (NCBI taxonomy): Eukaryota > Metazoa > Arthropoda > Insecta > Orthoptera > Trigonidiidae > Laupala > Laupala kohalensis. The sequence goes on along the minus strand of NNCF01128887.1, from coordinate 222,573 downwards.
CAGTAAAACAAATAAAATTGGCTGCTGATCAATAGATGTGAATCTTCACTCGCATGTCTGTTGACTATGAAGTTTACAAAGAGTTCAATTGCGTTAAGTGACGCGGATAATCCACTGAACGTATAATCTACGTGACCAAATCGTAGAAGCAAAATTATATATGTTATGAGGAACACTGTTTTCAAGTACATAACCTAAAAGGGGAGCGAAGACCAAAGAATTCATAGAAACTACTCATCTGGTTTATTAAGCTTTCTGTGTATACATTTTCCTTCTGTCTGGATTTAAAAACAATTCGTAATTTCATGCATATTTGTACAAATTACTGAATACTGTGTTATTTTTTAGTTTTCTACGTGGTATTTAACTTTTGAAATTGATAAAAGAGTAAATTTAATATCACGAAAGTAGAGAATTATGAAAACTAAAATGTTTTTTTAGTAGAATATTATATAAGAACTCTGGACAACGCCGAAAAAAATACGCTAAAATATTCAGAACTATTGACACATGTTTTCATACCCTCTGTAGGGGAAAATATATCGATTCATAGAATCAATTTTCTTTGAATGTTGGTGTAATTGTTTGTACGTTTGTTTAATAATGGAAATAACTATATTTTTACGTTTTATTTGAAATTTTTTAAAAGTTTCTTTCCAAACCCCGGGCTACACGGGTAGTTCTGCTAATATGATATAAAGCAATGCTGGCCAACTGACGGTCCGCGAAACGTTTTAAGGTCCGAGAAGTATAATACATTTTACATAAAATTTTTCCTTATACGTTCGGGGCTCAGCTTTGTTATAAATCTATGGTATCATAATTAATATTGGACATGGCATGTTAGGAGAGGCAACATAGAAAATTGTGTTCGGATTTGCCACGTCATACATCACAATATAAAAACATTTTAGAATATTAAATGTATAAAGATACTGTTAAAAAATAAAGGAATATACTATTTAATTTTTCAGCATAGAATAATATAAATTTGATGATTAGCATCAAAATACTGTGTTTTAAATAAATAACAGTGACTCAATAGTTTGATTCGTCGGGCAATATTTTGCGGAACCCCATCCCGTAGCGACCCGACCGATCGCGAGCAGGGGCGGATCCAGGATTTGATCTTGGGAGGAACCTATAAACAAAAATTTTTCCTGTCATTCATTAATCGAAAAAATCGCATTACACATTTTATAAGAACACCAATAAAACATTTCCGTCACTAATTTATTGCAGTTCCATTATTCAAATTACAAATTATTTATGATTTACACTTTTTCGTTTATCTTTCTATTGTAAATCCTATCGAGGTAATTTTCTATTGGATAAGTGGCTCGGAATCTCGCAGGAGTGCGGAGTGTACTACAAACAATGAAATATCACAGCCCTATGCTCATGTTCCCATGTTGGAGTGGAATTTATAATATAAAAGCAAAGTGAGTCCTATGTTTGTCCTATTAAGCCGTTATTTTACACAGATTTTATTAGTTCATCTTATTGCTTTCATACTGAATTTTATTTTAAGTAAAAACACTACCTTTTCTATTTTTATCTCTTTTTTAAGGGCACTTGCCTCACCCCCTTGGATCGTGAGTGTATAGAAAATGGCTCACGGTCAAAAATATGTTGAACAACGCTGATATAAAGTATCCAACATATCCCGAAACAAAAAAAAAACACCATTCCAATTCAAAATTGTTGTTAAGGAGGAATGTGTATACACCAAACGGAACAAGTTTTTCATGATTCCTCATCTGTTCCAACTTCATAATTAATTGTAAAAGGTAGATTTATTTTCTAATGGGTAAAACTACACTTATATTGTTATTGCTCTTGTTGATGTAAAATTAACTTATTGTCCAATATTACTTAATCTAATATAGTAAGATTTTTTTGTCTTATTTCATGAATTTTTCATTTGTTTGACGTCAAAAGTTATGGCGATATTTCATTGCTTGAACAAATCAAATCACTTATAAAGATTGTATATTTTGTTCTGCTTTCAAGCACCCGTATGGAAAATATACTGATTTTGAGTTATTTTCAGGTTGAAACTCCTGTGGCTGACATTAACCCAAGTGCACAGCAGCTGTGAAATAGAGTTCCTGCCTGTGTATAGGCCGAACGAACAGGAGAAAAAAGACCCAAAACTGTTTGCGAGCAACGTGCGTCGTCTTATGGCCAGGTGAGAAACGCGTGCACTGTCGTAAATTCCGTGTAATAAAACGAATATACATGGGATGTTCGAATTAGAGTAACAGATTATTGAGACCAACAACATGCACTTATCCTGAAGTTTGGATTGATAAAGATTTATGTATGGTTTTTTAATACATACTATTTTAAAACATCACTGCAGCTAGAGAATTTGCCTCCCACCACAATTTACCACCTAGATTGCGTAAATCCGGCCTAGCTCAAACAACATAAATTATTGTTGGGATCATAATAGTTTCATTTTTATTCTCTCGCGTTTCTCTTATCCAGCTTGCAGTCCCCTATCTGCATTATACAGCTCTCCTATCCGTATAATGATAGTTGGTTCAACATCCGCAGTAGCAAAGAATAAGGGACTTTTTTCCTGGCACACAGATGTACCACATTTTTATTCATTTTTCCTTCGATATGGCAAGAATACACCCGGTGTAGTGTGTGAAAAAATGATTTTAAAGATATATTATGCTTCAATGTTTTTTTAAAAATACTGTATTATGTTTTATAAACATTTTATATTATTTATTTCTAGACTAGCTGATTACCCGGCGTTGCCCTGATATTTTTTACTACTAATGATAACCCTGACTAATTTTCTTTTACTCGGGAAAATATCTATCTGTATTGTAAGATCAAAATACTTTTACTGATACTGAAAAACATGTACAGCATCCTAATTTTTCAAATTCATAATAATACAAAACTTAACTGTATACACTACACAATATCGTGGAAACCGAGCCGGTCGAATTTTCGCCTCCGAGGCATGACGCGGCTGCACCATTTCGTTAAAATTGTTGTAAATTCTAAATTACTCGTTGCAATTTTGCTATTTAAAGACGTTTTTATTGTTATTAAATGCCCAAAACAAATAATTCATTAAATTTGATGATTGATTGGTTCTTTTTAAATTACTCTCTTAAATTGAAGTATTTTAATACTTCTATTTTTAATGTTTTATTGATAATTTAGGTTAATTTTTGTAGATAAACATATGCTGTCGTGGACTTTTTTGTAGAACTTTTTGAGGAGAACAATATTGTCGTTCATAGTTGTCACCTATAGCTAACCGTTTAGGCAGCGTAAGCAAATATAACTCACTTTTTCCCGATTTTATCCACATTTATCGCCAAAAATCATTTCTATGTTTCGTATCATAGAAGTGAACCTGTGTTCATTCTGGACATCTAAACTATCTCGTCACCAAATTCCATCCAGATCGATTCAGTTGTTTAGTTGTGATCAGATAGAAAACAGACAGACACAATTTTGCGTTACTCGTTTATATATTGGCATGGATTTTTTTAAATTTATAAAACGTTATTCGAGGGGTCTATTGACTTGTGCTTTACGAAATGTGTAACCTGTGCAGAGCCCTGGGTGTGCCGGTGTCCGACTACACTTATGACGACTGCCGATTGCTGTCGCGGGCGCGTCGGCTGCGCTTGCCCGATGCAGCGGCCCTCGTCGAGGCTCAGCGATTGCGCACGCGCGCCGGGTAAGTATCATTGTTCTCAATATCTGCGTTCGAAATTGCTCAGGAAACACTGGAACCATTTGTTCTGGTTAATGATACATTTCAGTCATCAACACAAGCGGAAAGATCGATTTGTTCACGAGTTCTCATGCGAACAAAACCAATCACAACAGGTTCATTGGTGTATTTTCGGGATATGTGTGACTCGACATTCTGAGTAGCATCATAGGGAAAATTAGAAATGTGTACATTAGAAAAGAAGGAAAAAATCGACGTATATTAAATGTGACAAATATAAAGAAGAAGAAGAGGCATTGTTACTATAAATAAATGAAATTTCCTGGTTGTGCCACGGTGATGCATTTATTCGTCTCAGAACATGTTTTCGACAGAATGGCCGAAATCATCAGTGAATCTCTGAAAGGTCGGAAATTTCTGGCAGGAAAACATGTTCTNTTTCGACAGAATGGCCGAAATCATCAGTGAATCTCTGAAAGGTCGGAAATTTCTGGCAGGAAAACATGTTCTGATACGAATACCGTGTTTCTGTGATAAAACCAGGTTCTTTCATTTATTTAAATATTTTTTCCAATAGGTCGGTCACAGTGCTTCATATTGAATCGACTTTTCAATTCCAGAGTTTGAAACAATTTACCTCTAAAATAATTCATTCTTCTTTTTTATCTGAGGCGCTTACAATTTATGAATTTGTTTCTTTTGTGGTACTTTTAACTCGTATATCGTAATGATAATCAAATGTTGCGTATTTGCAGTCTCTAGCGAAGAGTTGCCATATCAGTTTCTTTGCAACAGTTGCGCTGGTAATGCTACTTTTGCAATTTTTTTTGGTTTCGCCGCATCAGTCTCTTCACTTCAACCGTAGTCCATTTCTCGTTGAAGATAAAAATCTATCAATCCCGTCTCCCTTTCAATACTTCTTAAATCAGCAGTTTCCCAGCGATGTAACCCCTATATCACTTAGCACATGACTGTTAATTCATGTATCGGTATTCGTATGTATTTGAGCGGGATGGAAGATGTCTTATAATATCTTTACTAACGAAACTTGTCTATTAATATTATGAAACTGCAACAAAACGTCTACGAAACTACAAAGCGGCTATGAAGTCAGGGACAAAACCTTAAGATTTTTTGGAGGTGTTTTGAAAACTCTTGAACAAACTTTTGCGGTAAATTTAGTAAATTAAATGAAATAATGTTTTTAAAATTAAATTATTTCAACATTTATTATTTATTTTGTTTGTTACTTCCTTGATATTTTGAGAAAATTAATTAGATTAAATTTTGAGTTTCACTTATTTCAGCAGAATTTATAGCACAGAAATATAGCTTCAGGTACTTGCAATTCCCAGAGACTATAAGTAAGAATAAGAAGTTTTACTGACAGTTTTGTATACGGAAAAATATGTGCCAATTATACTTGAAAGAATTACTCTTCAAGTACATTATTCACATTAAGAAACAATAAAACGTTACTTATTTTATTTTTGTAAAACCTAGGAATTCTACATTTTTCTAAAAAATATAAAATTATTTTATCAATACCACAGTATATTGTACTAATGAAATGTACTTTACGTACAAAATTACTTTGTAAAGAAGTACTCGTTTTAGTTTGATTGGACATCTAAAGTTACGTATTGCTCATATTCGTGTTGTACTGTCCATCATAGGTCAATATTGTCATATGCATTACATGGCCAAATTCCTCGTTGGAAATTCATTCGAAATCTGACGAAGAAATTTACGATTGATCTCAATAGAAGATTCCGCGCAACCAACTGGAAGTTTTTGAATTCGAGCCAAGTTATTTTCGTTCCTGGAAACTACGGTTTCTGTCTTATGTTCATCGCGAATACGCTCGAGGGGAAAAAGAACCGTTCATCTTGAATGTATTTGACCTCTTATAATTCCAATTTGATTGTTATAAAACAAATTAACATAAAGTAATTCAATAGTGATATATCATTATCAAGGTATCGTGAACAAACTTAAAACGAACAAGTGAGTTCGAATTGATAAACAGCAAATTACCATCACCTCTTCTATTACTAGGAGGATTAGCCACGCTTTTAGAATCTGAGAAACGTTTCACTTTAGGAATGGAAATGAGAACAAAGACGAACGTTCAAGCATTAGTTTAATCTTCCAATTACAAACTTCGTTATTAACACATGTTTGATGAGGAATGGATTCGAACTCGGACCGCACCCCCAGTGCACAACGTTACAAATTGCGCCGACAGTTTTTCTTTTACTCAAAAGGACCTTTCCGCATAAATTAGCGTTGACCCTCTCGGCGTCATATACTATGGTATCTGATTCACTTACTGCCAATTTTGATCAAATTTGTGGTATTGAATGATGTATGAAGGAGTGGGGGTCCACAAGTCACCTGCCACGCTCAACCCCCAATTTTAATCTCGAGTAATTCATTTTCAATTTCTTTTAAAATGTGAAATATTATTTTATTACTTGTCTGTTAATAATTGTTATCAATTTAATGGGCTGTGTAATTACACTAAAACCTTCAGAATAAATGGGCTGCTACAGCCCAACACCCCACAACAAAATAATTTCATAAATCAAGCAAGTACTTATCATGTTTTTACAACGCTAAAAATACTTCAGCATTTCTTTTCAGAAACGAAGCCACTTGCTTACAGATTTCCTCAAAGTTCAATTTTAAGTCCTCTCTTCTTTTTATTGTACGTAAACGATGTCATCCACCACACCTGACTGCAAAATGGTGCTCTTTTGCCAAGTTCACAAATTAAGTATGTAAACATGTAAATGCACAAAACGTTCTATCTAACCTCTCGTCGTGGTTTCATACATTCAAATTGTCTCATTGTAAACACTGATTTTAAAAAATTATCGTTTGATTTAGCAGTAGTGTTGCGAAATCTCTTCCCCATGTATCTCTTACGATAAACTGTCAAGATAAACAAATTCTTAGGTCCTCATGTTCCACATAACGTCAAATAGAATTGTCATATTGATAATTTCAATTCAAAATTGTGCAATGTTGCTATTATTATTATTATTATTGAGGCTTCAGGGCTCGCCAAGAACTTGGTCATTAGAGTCCTGTGTGTTCCGCATTCTAGTCAATGTTGTAATAAACACGTTTCTCGAAGCATGTAGTTTGCAAATGTTTAATCTCATTTACAACAAGATCTTATCTTTTGGGGCCACTCCGCTAGGAGCATCCAAGATTTCAAAATCCAGAAGACGATAGATATATTAAATCCGCCAATGTTTTTTGGACCCTTGATCGGAAATGATGGAATGATCCCTCGCTTGTTTCCGGAGAGTAATTTAGTTTATTGCCCCCGCATGGTTATAAGCAGTTTACAACGGGTTTTTGCCGATAAAGTTTCTTTATTTTACGTTTATTTATCGTTTCCATGCTGTAGGTTACGCGACTATCGTGCTTTTCATGTAGCACCGCGGGTACCTGCTAATCAATTTTTATTGTTATTTATATTTATTATTATTTATAATATTCTAGACAATGTATTACAAGCAACTATTTAATGTATAAATGTTTCACTTCTTCACCCATAGGCAAACATAAATAAATACTTAAATAAATAAAAATTTACGTCAGAAAATTATGGAATTGAATGACGAAGGCTGGTAACAGTATCATTATTTTATATTTCATCTCTGAAGGCATTTACTTCATGATAAATTACTAATGTACGTATCAATATCTCAATATTAATGAAGTAAAATACCGAAATTGATATTGGTACGTATATTAGTAATTTATCATGAAGTAAATTATCATGTATTGAAAATCGTTGCAGTCATTAACATATTGCGGCAGCGCTGTCCAACTTCTTTTTCAGCCCACTGACACTTTCGATGTTTCCCGAAGAATAAAACTAATGGGTTGTATTTACTTATTTGTAACGTGATATTTCGATTCTCATCAATAAATTTATATTATTTCAAGCTAGAAAAATTAAATTGTAAATTTCTTTATTTTTGATAAAGTATTATTAATATAAAATGTTTTCATTTTGTAATGTATAACGGGATAAGTCCGAACACAATTTTCTATTTTCTCTCAACGAATGTGCCACATCAAATATTAATTCTGACAGCATGAACTTGTAACACAAAGTTGATGATAAAATTGATGTAACATTTACTATTAATTTGCGGTCCGTGGGTCGCCAGATGGACAACGTTGTTTACGGCATCTGCTTACTGAGATTTTTGCCAACTTGGAGAAATTTGTCAGAACTCTCAGTGGCGAAAGGGGGCAGCGAGATTGCACATCCCAACCCGTTTAGCGGTAACTTGAACGTCTTGCCGTTGTTCTTTCTAGGCTGTCGGCGGGCGCCGTGGCCGAGGAAAAGCTTTTAGCACGCGCCTCCACTCTGCCCGACCATGTTACCTACGCTGAATTCGCGCAGCTTCTGAACTCCGTGCCCGATAATCCACCTCTGCAACAACTCTTCCATCTGTACGATAAGGTAAGTTCTTCTCAGTCACGTTTCGTCAATAAATATCACGTTTCGCTCTAATTTGAAATAACAATTATGCTAACTGGAATAATGATGAAACAAAATATTATTTTAATGTGGAAAATAAATGAAGGTTTAAAGAAAAGTTAAGAGTCAATTTGTATGTTGGGTCTGTGATAAAATTTTGATTTAATCTATAATAGTTATGTGGGGTCAGTGATTCAGAAAACACTGGCTTAGATCATGCCCAAAATTTCCAAAATACGTTGAAGTTGAAATATGCAAATTCTGAAGATTCAGGGAGTAAACTGAGCTAGCTCAGTTGAAATTTTTTTTGAAGTTTTACTCCAAAGTCATTGGACCTGCTTGATTTTTTTTTGGGGGGGGAGGGCTTTAGGGCTCGTCAACATCGAAGGTCATTAGAACCCAACCTGTGTGATTAAAGAAAAATAATATATAAATAGATAATGTTTTTTATTGCTTTGCAGCAAGTTTCTAAAATCTGAATAAGTCTATTGTTATATAATTTTTATAAATGGTAATAGCCCATGTTCATTGTATTCTTAAAATAACAAAAGAATTTTTCATAAGTATATCGTGTTGGCATTTTGTATATTTTGAGGTGGAAGTCTTAATTTTTGTAAATTCTAAAACTGCATTTGTTTAATCAAAATTGAATTAATCTACAAGTATGTTCATTAATATATTTAATTCATTTATACAATTTTGAAGTGCTGCTTCTAAAATATGTCATTAAGCTCAGCGCGGCTTATAGAATTTAGAAGTAAGCATTTGCATCTTGTGCACTCATGATTTTAAGACTTCCAAAACTTGAAAAAATTAGCTTTAATTTTATTGTGAACCTTTTTCTTTAAATCCACTTTGAAAACTTGGTCTTGAATGCTTTTTCCATGATCTACAGTTACTATGACTGTAAAAGTAGTTTGGACATTGTATTAATGCTTTCCAAAAATTCTTAATTATATTCAGCAAAACTTAACAATATATATGATTTATTTTGAAATAAATAATATTTTTAAATATTAGTTTATATGTTATAACATTAATGTATTTTTGTTAACTCACATAACTATTATAGATTAAATCAAAATTTTATAATATTCTTAACAAATACCTTATTTTATCTTATTTTATATACTCATTTTCATACATTCCAAATCCAGTACAAGAAAGTAGTACCCTGTATCAAAAACTACAGCTGGTGGAGAAAAACTATTTGATTTCAACACACAAAATATAGACAAAATCAAGTCAAAACTTTGGATAGGTCAGTGCATAAAAGTGACTCTGAATAGAGATAATGAATAATGTAAATACTGTAATAGTAATTGCAACTCCAACTCAATTATAATTTTGATGAGTTAAATTTTGGAGCAATGAGATAGCAAAAAGGACAGATTTTATTTATTTCTGTAATTTCCTTTTCATTCTTGAAGGTTGTATAACACAATTTGATTCTAGACATCTCCTAGTCAAGTGAGTAGAGCGTTTTGAGTTAATATTTGTTTATGTAGCACTGAGGTTCATTTGATTTTCTGGTATTTTAACAAGGTTTCAGGTAATAATGTACATATTGTTGTTGATGCTATTTATTTCTTTTACCCTAGTGTAGATTCATGGATTATAGCTATTGGATTACCCTGATTTTTTTTCTTTTTAAGATTTCCACCCACCAAACTTGAAATATAGTTTTATTACTTCAGGTTATTAGATATAATTTCTTATTTACTTTTATTCACTCAAGAACAATCTTTTGCATGGAATTTTCTTACAACTTGAGGATAACACCATGCTTTGGTATAGTCTGAAAATATCAAACAGTAAATGATGAAGAAGCTCATATAAAAGTTTTAATGCAGCTATTTCTAGTGATCTGAATTATGTATCTTTGCTTACTACTTACCAGATGAGCTATCCTTGGATAAAGAACATTTGTATAGATGTTAAAATTTTCATAGAATTGTTTTTAATACATTCCTTATAGCTATTATTTTAGTATCAGCTGTGTTTAAAGATGAAAATAATAATATTGCCTTCAGTACCTTTTAAATTTGTTTTTATAATACATTGTTTGAATTTGTTGTAGCGAGGTGACGGAAGAGCTCAATTACGTGACTACCTCTTCGATACTCTACTTGCTGCCAGACGCTGTGGGTCTCCTCAAGAGGCATTGCAGCTAGCTTTTCAGGTAAGGTTACATTTGCTTAAACAAATTTCTAGGAACTAGGAAATCTTTTTAATATTATTGACTGCTTTCTCAGATGTAAATTTAATCAAATTTAATAATTCGTTGTTCTTCTCATCTCTCCTCCTCCTTTTCTTTCTTGTGTTCTTTTAGAGATTACATTTGAGATAGAGTAGAGAGTGAACAAAATATAGAAACAAATTGTGATAGTACTTTGAAGTATGATTCTATAATTATTGAATCATATAGCCTACTTACAACTTATGACCTGAAAGCAAAAAGTATACAAGACATTATACCTACCTATTGATGGAAGTGTGAGATAACTTACACCAGGAGAAGATGGCAAGAAAACCAGGTCCTGAATGTGTACATCTTGAAATACTTGTTGATACACTGTTAAGTAATATAAGGGTTCTGCAATACTAGGTACATCTGTGCAATATTTATGACCAGATTTATTTGATGATTGGAATTATCGCAACATGATGGGTATTTCCTGTAAATAACAATTAAAAAATTGAACTACATTTTTTCTCAGGATACATACAATAAAAGTCTCTTTATCTTTGTGGAGATGGTGAAACAAAGAATTAAATTTGTCAAAAAAATTTTATGACCTAGAAGTATGTTTGTTATATACTGTGAAAAGTTTAATTATAGAAATTAAACTTGTCTATGTAGTTACTGTTATTCCTAGAACTTGAAGCATATTTTTTAAATTTTCTTTTTATTTACTCTGTTACTTTTGTGATTTAGAAGAGGATAAATTGACCTCAACCTCCTGAATGGATCAGAAATTTTTTTAATGAAACAATGAATCATACTTGAAATGTAATAAAGAAATATATTAACCACTGAAAACTCCACATGTGTCACTATATCTCTAACTCAATGTTCATATTAAATGAGTTCATTCACTTTTCATTTTAAAAAATTTTGCTTAAAAAGATATCATAAACCCTTAAACACACACGTTGGGGTGGAATCCACCTTGCAGCAATGTTTTTCGTATGTTGTACAATAAATTTTATTATGTTTGCCATTTAACTGTGTACCTCTCCATCTCCAACTCAGTACACTGAGCTTTAATCATTTTTCACACACTTACCCTCCCGTAAAAAAGGAAATTACATGGATAAAATATAAAATTATTTTCACATTATTATTATTACATTTCTGCATGGGTGCAACAAATCTTTAACATTTTAAAGCATGTTTTACATTGTTTTTTTCTCACTTTGATTGAAAAAATTTGGGATATTTTGTAGATAATTTACTTAAAATTTTTCAATATAAAAACACTATTTTTATGAAACTAATTATTTGTTTCACTCTTTTTCTAGCAAAAAATATTTTTACAATTCTCAAAAATGAAGTAGGTAAAAATATATAGTATTTTTTCTTCACATGTATCATGAAGTATCATAAAAAAGTGCAGTTCATAGATTTAGTTTTTCAATTTAAATGATGGTTTCGAGCATGTAAGTAATAATAAAATGGCATTACCAAAATGTTTCTCTTTATAATATGAAAATTGAAATGAATTACTTCATTTAAACAACATTTACTTTGGGGTGGAATTTTGTGTATGCTTGAGGGTTAGGTAAAATTGTCAGTCAGCCCCTATTCTACTTCTTTGAAAGGGAAAGTCTATTACCTTCATTTCTAAAGTCACAATGATTTCTTTTGAGTAGCTAAGATACCAATATTTGCTTATATTCCTTTTTAAAGGTGGAGTTATTTGTAATTATAGAAGAACACAATTATTCTTGTCTATTCTTACTCTTGTTGTCAAAGCTACATTTGAGTGAAAGATAGTGAAGAATCTTTCAGAGAAATGCAGAATAACTCACAGAAACTGAACTTAAAGAAAAGGATGAATTTAACAAAGCAGTGTCTCAAGAATAAAAATGATTACAGGTGTGTGAATTGGAAGGAGAGTAATAAGGAGGAGGAGTTGTGCATTGAAGAATTAAGAAGAGACAATACATAGCATTTTCTCATACTGGCAGTTGCATGGTCCCATTACTCCCTAGTATTTTCAAATGTTATATCTTAATTCTACAATTAATGTGCATTATATAATCAAGATAAATTAATAAATTCATTTAGACTTGTGACTCAATATGTAGATTATAGCAAATATGACATAATTTTCTTACAATATTACCAAATAAATTAAGAAAATAAAAAAGAATCAAAATACAGTTTCATGAAAGATGTGGCACATTGCAAACATTTGACATCAACCCCGCAACAGCTGTGGCACATTGTGAATTAGAAGAATCTTGCAACCTAAAGAGAGCACATACCTCTAAATTGATATACTTGCTTGGGGTCTGCCACTGTCACTTCTGATTCTGTATTGCCTCCAGAGATGATATAGAGAACCTACACTCCTACATGATAAAGCAGAAAAACAACAACTGAAGAGGTCTTTCAAGAAGATGAGGAATATGAGCCATCTCCAAAGTTTCCTAAATCAAAAATTTTTGAAAATATAAAATTCTGCCCCACATTCTTTGTCGAGCTCTGCTCACCTCAGACAGTTCCACAGCAAGTCCTCAGATAAGAATTTCTACAGTTATATTTACTCTAAAATAATTTCTATTTATACTTGCATTTTTAACTGGTCAACAGTTTTAGCAGTTTGGAATTTTTGAGTAAATTTTGAGAATTTGGAAGAAAGCTGTTAATTGAATTTCTTGTTCTCCCTCCGTCCCTAAGAAAGTAAAAAAAAACAGAATTTTTATTATAGCTCAATAATTATAAAATACGTTTTAACAATTCTTGTTGAAAATGCATCAATCAATCATCAACAATTATGAAATTGTTGTCTATTGTACGATCACGCTTTTCAGTGTGGTTACACAATATACAGTTAGTATGCCCTCACATAACAAGAAATAGTTTTCGAGATAATAGCTAAATAAAAAGTGATCTTCCGGCATCCCGTTCACAACTTTGGTTTGGGGACTTTTAAGTATGAGTACTGCAAACACAACCCGGAAGTAAAAAGTTACGTTTCCCACCATGTCATGTACTACCATTTCATCGACCGGACTAAAGAACACACAACTTTGACAACTGCTTGAATTTTCCAGATGATTAGATGCAGTGACTCATGGTACTCCTCATTACTTTGTGTGATTGTAGGTGTTCGACCGCCGTGGCGAGGGGCGTTTGAGTCGTGCGGACGCTGCGGAAGCTCTGCGTCACGCTCTTCCCGCGCACTCTGCAGCGGCCACTGCACCATTGCTGCCTCCCGCTGTCACCCTCGGTAAGACTGGGTATCATCGATGTACGTACCACGTACATACTACATATGACGGCCTCAGCCACAGAGGCCGAGCCGAAGCTCCAGGTATCGTTTAAAGGGACTGAGCGGATAAGCACGTTCGTCGCGCAATGACAATATACGTGGTCACAGCCATTTTTATTTACCATAGATTTTTTTATGGGGCTTTAGGGCTCGTCAACAATTTACCATAGACCCGTAATTTTGTTTTATTTATCGAATTTCATTATAAATTCAAAACTATATTCCTAACCTACTGACTAAGTGTTACTTAACTTTTTCAACAGTTTTACTGCAGTACTCTAAAACTGCGTAAGGGACAATCAATAATACACTTTTTGTATTTATTATCTGTGTTTTATGATAAATATTGAGGATCATTGCAGTGCCATTATCTCCACTACTTTCTCTCAGGCCCTTTCTAGGGGTATATTGTCAATTTCACAAAAACATTTGTGAGACTCGTTCACTCAATTGGGTATTCCTCTATTATTTCTCTAATAGTCGGAGTTCTGGTGGAGTGAAAAAGCGTTTATATTTATTCTATGGGTTGATCATTTAAGATACGTTTATTCACTCAATAAAAATCGAAAATAGTAGGCGAATACTTATTTTATTCTAAAGCAAGCTTATTCAAGAATGTCAATATTGCATGCAAACTGTCACATTAAAAAGAAATTTAAAAGGAACATTTTTTTCAGATTACATGCTATCTCGTTTCTTTATTTACTACGTTGTTGCTTCTCGAATTCTTCACTCTTGCCATAGTTGTGTATTCGAAATTGGTCCCTTATTTTCAAGAGGATAGATTAATTATGTTTGTAACGTTATCTTAAACTATTTGATGCAATATATAAAGACCGGTCCTAGCAATATTTCGCCCCAAGCAAATCAAAATTGTTGCCTCTCCCCCGTGACATATTAAGATTATTTTGAATTTTATGGTGTTATTAATTTTTCCTATATTTAGTTCATTAATAAAGTACTTAGACCATTCAATCTACAGAAGAAGAAAAAATGTCTTCGATAAATACGGTTTTAAATTGATATTAACTCTTTGGCGAAATATATTAATACTAATGGAAGTAACACGGAATTAACAACAAGTTTTAGTTCTGTTTTTATTTAACTCTTCGTTATATTTGAGAGTGGATGAAACTAGAACATTTACGTACAAAAACCGAGATGATATCTCAGCTAGTTTGTGAGTACAGAGAAAATTCCTTATTTCTACGACAACCATTCCTAGTATATCCGAACTGAAATAAGGTAATTCACAACTTAACACTTGTTTTTATGAGGTTGTTCTTCGTTCGTGCAGATGACGTGCGGAGCGCGCTGGAACGGGAACCCGACCTGGCGGGAGCGCTGGGCAGTCGGCGAAGGAGGCGTGGTTCCGCGGGACGCTTCGTGGCAGCGCAGTGAGTGCGCGCCTGCGTAGCCAGAATGCGCCACTGCAGTCAGCCACCAAAGGAGCGCGCTCGTGTCTCTTCGTGAGGGATTTTTTCCCCTACCGGGGCGTACAGCGCTGCAGACCAAATGGGTTTTTCTACTGAGAAACACATCCAAAGCGATGGGAATGAATGAAGGAGGATTTTAGCCCATAGAATTTTATAGTAAAATTTTCAAACAGCTGCCATTTATTAAAATTCTATTACAATAGTTTGCATATTATAATCGAATAGAGCAGTATTGGTGAATACCATTTCTTTATTCTTTTGAGGAGTTGCAACCTTCGTTCGTTCTTCATGGTTAATGCTCGGTTCCTGAAGTACTGTAATTGATCGTTAGTCTTTTATTAATAAGCTTCTTCCCAAAGCAGTCAATTTTATTTAAATGCATTACTTCATTTCACCTATATATTTACGTATGTACCATTGTGCTTGTACATTTTATTACATTCTTGTGTTATAATTGTTGTGAGTTAATAAATATATTTTTATTTCTGTTAAAATAGTTTTGAATATTTCTTCCTTGTTTTTTTATTTTTTATTTCGATTCTTCTTTATTACAACTTACAGGACATGCACATTAAATTACGGCGATCAAGACTTGATTATTATTCCGAGTTTAATCGTGAGTAGTCTCTCATATATTCTTTACCCCATATGAAGTTCCCAAAAAATACTACGCCACATGATGCAAAAAGTATTAAAATTAAAAAATATATATTGTATCTCCCGGGTAACCGCTCTTTGGTTGGGTGACACAAAAATTTTACTCTTCCAGAGATTTGGTAATATGTTAATCCATGCCATCCACAAGTAATTATGCCCATAAATCAATTCACGCAAATTCTCTGGGAGTGTGAAACTGAAAGAGCATAAAGAGGAATGGGGACCACCAAATTGTGGTTTTCTCAGAAAAATACAAATATTACTTCACCCAGAAATGAAATTACAATGAAAAATGTAGTGTCCCTTAATTCGATTTTCAGATCTCATTGAAATATATCAAGTTTCTGCGATTAGATATTATGGAGGCACATTTATGCGCTTGTTGGAGGTTTTTCTTAAGAACGAACAAAAGTTGTTTTTGTGGATAAAGGACTTGGCTCAAAAGATTCCTTGGGGTCAAAAAAGCATAACGTCAACCTCCATTTGGGTAAATGGGAGGAATGGTCGTAGAGAGAAAAGATAAATTTATTTACACAATGTTTGCCCGTTTAATTCATGTAACCGACACGAACAGGCTTCGAATGCGGGTTTTGTTGTGGTACGGTTTAATTTATGTTGAAGTTTAGTGTAGACTAAAAAGGTTCGTTTACACAGAAAAATCGTGACATCTTAATACGTGAAATTAAGAGAAATTCGTGAAAGCACATTTCGCTCTAATTCACACGTTTAAAATCGGAAAATCAGAACTTCCTTCGTAATGATCCTCTAAAAAACAATCAAAATTTTATGTTCCCATCTAAATTTGTTATTTATCTACGTTGATGAATATGTGTGAATTTATCAAAAACTGAAGACCACGCTAATATTGTTATATTCCGTATTACTTAGTTGAAGTTTATGAGAGGCGGATCGAAGATATCTGATTTTTTTTGTGAAGTGGTTTTTGAAAATACATGCTGATTACACTACAGGATTCTTTGGGACATAGAATTCATTATAACTACTGGAATATGCTCATTTTCCGTGACTTGCTTGCATAACTTACGAGCGAATTTTAACTACTCGCGAGGTCTTATGCCTTGATTACACGTAACGAATACAGTGACGTGGGCAAGTGAGAGCACTCGGTCTAGTAAATAGAATAGGGCCCGAGTGACTGTCGCCTTTCTACTAGGCCGAGCACTCAATGAAGGTTTTATATCACCGATACCCGAAGTGGTCTATATCGACCCCGGGGGGGGGGGGGTCCATGTCGGCGGAAATCAAAATTGGAGGTCCACGATGGTGGTTCTCGTTTAAGCAGGGAATGATCTTAATTTTTACTTTCCATTAATGGAATAATACACATACAGCGTGTGTATGTCATCAGTATGTCATACCTGTTACTTATCCCGTATGATGGAATATCGTGAGAAAGTTTTTAATTGCTTTTCCATCTTCATACCTGGTTTCATAGGGGTTTCAGCGTGGTTGCCTATCAACTAAAAAAATGGACATTACTAAGCGAGGAGATTTGAGATTAAACCTAATTAAATTGATGCCAAATGTTGAAAATTTGTTATTAAAGCATCCGGTTTACCTCTTCCACTAAACGCGTTTATTTTTTTCTTAGTTGTTTAATGTATGGATACTAAATTTTAATTTGGTTTGTTTCAATTTGAATTCAGTAAATAAATAAACAAAAAGTAACATGTGTTTTTTTTCACGCTACAGATAGAAATTTACATCTTTCAAAGTCAGTAGAACTATACCAGCTGGCAAAAACACGTATGAAGTTGATGAATTTGCAAAAAATCAGTATTAGATAAGCAGGGGGTCTACCCAAAACCGAGAATCGTGGCAAGTGGCGGATAGCACTTTCTCGTCATAATTACGTATTACAAATACCCCTTCGCTCTCGATTTATATTTTTGTTTTAAATCATCATAAAATATATAACCGTTAAACAATGAAATACCTTTTATACAAAACTTTCCCTCATTGATTAAGATGTACTGCACGTTCTTTCTCAAAATCTGCACCGCACGGTATATTACATCGTTCTTTATCTATTTTTGATCAAATATTGCAGGGTAGTTAATTTAGAGGCGTCCCTTAGTATCGATTTCACTGAAGAAAACACAATACTAAGAGTTTTTAAGTATACTTTGGTATGGGTACATAAAAACGTTCTTCAGATTCTGTTGAGAAAACTCATTCAATTAACCAGTCAGTGGTACTCTTCATACTAAATAAATGAAATTGCTCCAACTCCGAATTTAGTTAAATCACTGCCCTCAGACGGAAATAAACGAAGTTTGAAAACTCACTTTGGCTTTTGCTTAACATTTTGTATTCATTCAAACCCTTAAAGGAAGCCTTTACCATTACAATGTGGAGCTAAATATAGCTTAACATATAGTATAGCTAAATGAATAAAAAATAGTGCTCCGTGCGTCTATCATGACTAACTCTTCATTTTTAAAGTAAGTCTTTCTTGATCATTTTGATCATTAACGCAAAAATTAACGATAAAATCAGAATTATTCAAAAGCGTCTACGAGAGAAACTGTTTCCCCTTGAAATTTACTATAATAAATTAATGACAGTAACGACTAACGACTTAACCTGGATCAAAAATCATGTCATCCTATTGCTAACAAAAATCTCAACGTAATTATTGCTGATATTATTGAAAATCTTAAATCAAACAAACTATCCCTGAACAGGTCCCGAAGGTGCCCAAGGGGTTCCCGGAGGGTAGAGCTCCGCAATTACTTGACCTCGGCACATGAAGGAGGAGATGTGGTCAACGTCTCGCTCCGACCGGTTCGACCCCAGGATAGACCCCGGTACTCATTTTACAGCAGGTTGAGTAGGCCTGGGAGTCAGTCTGGATGGTGTGATGAAAAATCCCCAACTCACCGGGAATCGAACCCCGACCATCCAGCTAGCAACTTAGGGCTCTACCCACTGAGCCACGCTGACTCTGAAAATCGTAAATACAGTTAAGTAAATGGAAAAAATAGAATTCTCCTTACACCCATAGGAGTTCAGTTGATTTTCAATTTTGTGAAGAAAGGTTAAGCAAAGTAGAAAATCCAGACATTCAAACAAGAGCGAATCTGTGTAAAACTGATTTTGGGGAGCATCAAGATAACGCAACGTTGTTAGGGTTCGCCTGACTTCCTGAGGGTAGAGCAGACGTAGTGATTCACCATTTATATCTTTTCTCATGCAACACCCACACACCTCCACACTCGCACGACAGCAGCAGTCGTTGGGCTCTAATGACCTTTGATGTTGACGAGCCCTAAAGCCCCACAAAAAAAAAAGCAGCAGTCGTGTTTTACCGCCACAGAGGGTGAGTCAAAATTAAGGTTGTGATTTGGAATTAAAAAAAAGTATTTCTAGCCTTTATGGTTTGAGACCCTTCGGTACAAGTTTCGGAGTTCAATCTTTCATTCTGCGTCAGATTTCTGTTAGAGTTAAAACTCACTAAATAATTTGGAAGTCTTTTTTCTTGGGGCTTTAGGGTTCGCCAACGTCAAGGTCATTAGAACCCTTGCAGGTGGGGAAAAATTTGTAAGTCTGTTAGCAAAAAAAAAGATATTAACAATTGTAAAGGAAGACAAACCTTGGTCAAACGGAGATACTGGGCATAATTTTTGTGTGCTCCGGTTCTCATGTGAACCTCGTTCCTCATACTTTAAAATGCAGGAAATTCGTTGGTATCTGTATCATTGAAGTAAAGTTTTTGTATTTCTTATTTTTTACGCTCTTCTTCGATTTCCTTTTTTTTTTGCTCCAAGTTCTGGACGGCCAATAAAAGTTCTTTCCAGTCTAGGGGTGTAGACGGAGTTACACTACGCGATAACGTGAAAACTTCGAGATGTGTACTTGGCGGAAATAATGCTGTATTTTTTACAGAAAAATTACAAGTCGCATCGTTCTCAAAATTTCTTTTTCACTTCGCGCCGGTTCTCCAAAGCCTTTTGTTACACAGAGACTCCATTGACCCTCCTAAACGAGAGAGATATTGATCGTCCAGAACAAACTAAAACAAGGCAAAATAAAAAAAGAATGACAAATCAGGAACATAATAACACAGGTTTTTCTGCTTTTTAGACTACAAGGAACGGGACACATGGTGAAAATTACTGCACAAAATTGTGTTTACTTAGGTAAATCTTATGTATCACACAATTATGATTCACTGTTCGCATATGAACTTCAAGTTCATTCATAGGATGGTCCTAAGAGGGTTGACTTATTCGGTGGATATTTAAAATATGTTTCCTTTATTCGCGCCATAAAAACTGTATTTCTTTCCCAGTAGAAAATTATATTTTATGTCAAATCGCTGTATTCTAAGAAATTATATAACGAAAATTATCATCCAAGATAAGCAACTAGATCAATACAATCCCCTTTCTAGTCATTACTCGAGTTAATGCTCCCACGATGACTATAGTTTCATGCATACTCCCTTTTATGGATGATGGCGTCCCAGATAAAGAACAGTTATGCATGCAACACGCGGTCAAGAAACCCTCCTCCTCTTTATTGCGCTCACGAAAGTCATCAAACAATAAAGATATATTTCTGTCGAATGAAAATAAATTGCTGATCGATTAGCAATCATGCTCAGTTATTGATATGGTACTTAATAAAATTTAGGTCCTCGTTAACAGAAGTATCACTGTCTTTAAAGAAGTATTATGTGCTTGGAGTATTTTTTGTTCAAATTAAAATCTCGAAGAAGAAAAACGCATAAAAACAGTCAATACTATAACTTATTACATAAAATCTGATTTACTTCATCAAAATTTGTATTTACCCCGTTCGAGTACATGAGTGTCCATGAAATCGTGTATATTCGCGAGGCTTTCAGGACTCGAGGAAACATCAAATGGGATCAATGATTTGATCCCCTGAATGAGGACGAGGGAACCCTTCGCTCACGGCAAAACAGAAGTAAGATTGATATGAACGAAATTTAAGACAATTGAACAAACCTCTTGAAAAGCATTTATTTTATTGGATATTCACATGTCTTATCAACATAATTTGAGGAATAAAAATGAGCCAACATTTGTAGGGTCATTTTAGTCGAAAGTAGTTTAAAAAATTAACTTCCAGATTTATTTCAAGAAAAAGTCTTCTGACAAGTGTGTTAAAGCTAATCCTCCTTTGTGTACAGAAATGTATTATTTTTTCAAAGGATAATTCAAAATTCTCGAAGTATTTAATATGACGGTATTTACTAAGGAGAGCCTTGAAAGGCTAGGTAGCATTGATAGCTCCAACAACAACAAAAAGTACATATAGAGCAGTGTTCATAAGAAGTGTAGTTTTGTAATTCACTCGTAAAATGAACTCGATTATAATGGATAACTGCGATAAGAAATTCTAAAAACAGGTACTATCTGAACTCATTCCATTGCCTAAGCAAGGCTTAACGAATTATTTCGCGAGTATGATGCATAATTTCTTTTTCTCATTTAAAGCAAGCGTAAAACAAGAGCACATTTCTCTCTGAAGCATCACATCATGTTCAGGAAGTGGCGAATTCAGGTCCTCCCAAGAACGAGTGGAAAAGAAATTCTTCATCATGCACAGAAAATAATTCTTGGTACATAAACCAATTATTTGTACAGGGTAGTACAAATATACTCTAACAGAATCATAAATGATGCATTAAAACTGCATCATTAGCACTAAATTTCTCAATTCCCCCCCCCTCCCGCCACGAGATTTGAGCACTCTTATCCTCTCTCCCCTCCAAAAACATTTTTTCAATTGTCAAAACAAATTAATAATTCCTATTCGTACGAGTAAAAATATCGTTTGAATGTTTAAAGTGTACAAAAGAAATCTCTAAGTAACAAATACATGTAGCGAGACACGAATACTAATAAAATGATTCCTTACTATTTAATGTCACGAACGAATAATTTTCATTAAAAATTGAAAGGAAGTAACGAAAAACCAAAAGAGTTAACGTACTTAAAATATGACTTAGTCCTCTGAGACCGCTGGACGTTAGAACTAATCACTTCATTTTTGGTTCAATATTAATCCTTGTAGAACTTCTTAATGACATGCCATTTTGTATGTTTCAAATAAAATTAACACTATTGGTCTTATTGCAGCTCACTTGCGGACATCGCCTCCTCCTAACGGTTGTCAGTTGCTACCGTTGCTGCAGCCTTATATTTTCTAGGTCTTCTGTTTAATGTGGTTTTATAGGGAAATGGTAAAGAACTTAGGAAGTTAGTCTTACCCTTGAACTACACCAACTTCATGGAAAGAACAGAGAAATCACAAATACAACCGTGGCACATCAATCAGTCTTACACAATCGTAACACCTTAACTAGCTGAGTAAATGTGGAAGTTAACAATCATGACACAGTTGTGTACATTCTTTTCTCTTTTGTGCTCGTCAACGTCAAGGTCATTAGAGCCCTTCATTCTAAATAGTTTTCCCTCCTTTTTCCATGGGAATATCATGCGAGTCCCTGGCTTTCTTTCGGAGAGTAAAGCAGCTTATTAATCGTATTCTTCCAACTGGTCATACTAAGCTTACAGCCACTTTTTTATCAATAAATTAATATTCCAAACAATTTCATTTGTTTCTTTTTCTATTTACTCCCATGAGTATATAGTCAATATTTCGTGAGTATATAGTCAATAATTTTTTTTTCTTTGTCATTGATTTCTTTGTATATGTAGTTAAATTTGTTTTTATGCTTGTAACTAAGATAAAACAAACAAAATTGTGGATATGTTCATACAGTAATGTTCGCCTGATGGCAGCAACATACTGTTGAAACGTTGAAATAATATTAATAAATAATATACATTAAAAGGTCAAATTTAAAAATTAAATTTGAATATTAAGAAAACTATTATTATCAAATCACTACCATGATAAATATTATTGTACGAATCAAGTGAGATTTTAGCGGCAATTCATTTTTCAGTGATTTTTACTACTGGTTTTACAAAATTTGTGGACTATTTAGAGATTTACCAAACGCTAACCAAGCGGGAGATTCCCTTCATAGTATTTCGATAAATACACAACCAATAACATGTACAACCGCCAGGTCTCGACTTCTTTTACTTCATATCCTTTGGTAAAGTAGGCTACATTATGTAGCGCATCAAACGCACACAATTCAGTCGTTCGGAAGACGTGAAGTTCATTCACCGCAGAAGTGAGGAGCGGAACGAGCATTGTCCCTTCAAACATGAGTATCTCGGATTTTTTTTCTATTAAGAAAGTCATTTCAAATAAAGAAGTGCGCGCCTTCATTCAAAAAATATGATAGTTTTAACATTTCGTTACTTATTCAAATATATTTTTCTTTATAATCGCTAAATTAGTTATGATAACAATGAAATCTTTTGGTACACCGGTAAGGTAGGAAAAATATATTCTTTTAACGTGAGTGAACGTGAGTATCAAAGAGAACTTTAGTTCATTCCATAGTCTATCAAACGCACTCATTTTCCATGAATCGGGGCGTTTGATAGACAGATATGCTGGAGAACGAAAGGGATATTGCCCTTTGGTGCAGGTGCGCTGGTAAAGTATACAGCACACAACGTTATTCTCGTTCGGGATCGATACCCCGGGCTGGCTGGCTCGACGCCAGCGACGCAGTGAGTCCTCCGCCACTCCCCGCATAAGCGTCTATCCCTTCCCTTTCTAGCACTGCTAGCAAGCGATCCTCACCTTGATATAAGAACGCGCGCGCGTCACAGTGCGCCATTCTGTGTTTGGAGAAGCTTCTTAGCAGTTTCGCCAAACACTACCTCTGCGCAGAACAAGTTTTTGAGGTTTCCAGAAAGGAGAGATCAGCAATATGGTAAGGATATTCGCCAAGCCGGCTACATTATGTTAAGTGTAGTTCCCTAAATTTGAGCGCGATTTAGTTTATAGCCTTAATATAGCTAAATAGGTGACAGTAATTTCTAGACTAATTAATTCTTTAGAGTAGTTCATTCATTAACAAATAAAGCGGGTTTGAAGAAATTTTTTACGTTTTTCACTAAGAGAGCTGAAGAGAGCGAACTAACCCTATTCTCTCGTAGCACGTGTTTTATTCAAAACGCGGCGGTTTCATTTCGAATTACCGTAGTAATTTCACAAAATGTCTCGTAGTAATAGTTGTATCCATGGGTATTCAACGGTTTATCGTCAAATTCAAAGAGGGAATGAGAATAAATTCACGTTTTTTGCAACATTCTTCGTAAAATAATGGACGTTACTGCCACGTTTAGTAGTATTCGTCATTCTCACTCATATGACTACCGAGTGCATTATTGTCAATAAATGCCTCATAAGCATTAGTTCGCGTAATAGTTCATACTCTCATACAATTCAGTTAGCTAATTATGACCAACAAAGAACAACCTCCTTCAAGAGAGAAGGAAAATTTCTTACTTAAGGTTATGTAATCCGCGTGCCTAACTTATTCGACGAAACAGAAATAGAATATATGCAAGCTGCAGTTTTTATTATGTGCTACGTATATCATTGTAACTAAAATGAGCATTCTGGTCACTTGCATTCGTCAGTGAGCTGAACTTCCGTTAGTAGAATGCGCACGGCGGTAGTACGCCCTGAGCGCTGCGTACTAGGGATGGGCAATTATCGAATATATTTCGATTACTCGATTTACTGCATTGTTCGATAATCTTTCTAAGATTAATCGATCTCCACGACAATCGAAAAGTGATTTACATTAATTTTACTGTTTGGTGTCTAAAATTAATCGTATTAAAATGAAATGTTTTATATTATTATTTCGAAAAAACATTTATTAGGAACTCAAAGATATAAATGTCTAAATTACATCATCAAAGGTCTGAAGACAGCCAAAAATGAATTAGAAATATTTTATTTAAATTTTTTCATAATGTAGCATTAGCCTATTGTATTTAAATGCGCAGCTTTGCAATAAATTATTGTATGTTTCGTTGTAATTTTAATAGCAGGTAATAATAAATTCATGACAATTTGAAATAGGTAGGGTTATTTAGAAAAAAATCACAATCCACTAGTCCCATGTGAATGGAAAAGAAAATATATTTTGTTAATAAATATCAATTAAAAATGTTTATCAGACAAAATAATCGTGAAACTTAATCGTGGCCCAAACTCTTCAATTGGAACAATCGATTCATTGTTTTGCTTAAAATTATCAATTGCATCAATTATGAGTAAATCGCTCATTCGTACTACGTGCACAGAATCTCTCATATGAAAAGATGTGCGCATTTAAACGTCTGGTATTATAAGAAATTAGAAACCTAATGGAGTCATTAATAAATATATTTGTATTATTGTTTAACATTTAAATTATTAAAATTGCTTGAATATAAATGGGTAATTACAAAAATGTTTTATATTTTATTACATTAAACATGAATTAATCCTTTACTCATGTATACAAAAATATGAATTGCAATTATTCCTATTGAATTAAAATAAAACATGATGTGTACCTTCACAGTGAAATTTGCGTTCACCTGTAATACTGAATTAACTCTGGAGTTCGGTTCATGAATTTTTTTAGTTAGAAATATTTATGTGAAAGTTATGAGTATGTGTTAGTTTTTATATGAACTAAATCCTTGTGATAAAAGCACTTTCGTTCCATGATTATTCCATTGCACACACAAAAAAGCAAATAGTAAAAGCGAAACGACACTGGCACATAATTGATGTGACTAAACTGCGTAAATATAACCTTTTCCTTGAGGTTCCCGTCACAGACATTACGAGCATCAAAGTGTGCTGGTCATCCAAACCACGTTATTGGACGTATTCTGATTTTCCACTCAGGAAAAGTTTCGGGAAAAAATCACCAAAATACGAATTTTCCTGTCGAGTTGAGGCAATATTTTGCTCATCATAGCCATAAATCAGTCATCCAATACCGTTTCATGAAATCCGTAGATTTGATTTTTCAGACGAGTCTGCCAGAAACAACTTATGAGCGGATTTTTCAGTCCATATATTTACTCATTTAAAAGTACTTCAATATTTAAACGTAATAAAAATGATAGAGACATTTATTATCATAAGAACTACATTAGATATCGCCCAAATTATGAAAACAGTTTGAGAAAACGTCCTCACAGGATATTGTAAGAATTTTTGTACTGGGTGAAAGCCTAGAAACGCACTACTAGTCCAGATTTACGGACATAACGATTTGCGACTCCTCGGGTGCACGCAATATTAAATTCTGATTAAACCTTGTAGAAAAAGGAGTCAACTCTCAGGCATAACACATGTAAACAAAATCCCTCGAATATAATTAGCGAATACTTCTATTCCGTCTTATGTCTTTATCTCGTCATCCTGTTATTTCTTCCCCACAGCGTGAGTGTATCTCCATCCACGTGGGGCAAGCTGGCGTGCAGATCGGCAACGCGTGTTGGGAATTGTATTGCTTGGAGCATGGCATCCAACCTGATGGTCAAATGCCATCTGACAAGACGCTGGGTGGTGGAGACGACTCTTTCAACACCTTCTTCAGCGAAACTGGAGCTGGCAAGCACGTGCCGCGAGCTGTCTTCGTAGACCTGGAGCCCACTGTTGTGGGTAAGGCCCGCCGCTGCTGCACACACGGCGATAAGCAGCGTGAAAAGCAAAAGTGCTGAGTAGAGAAATTGGTGGATCTTCCTTTCTTCTAGGAAACAGACTTGTGATCCCCATAATTATAAGATATCTAGGTTTAAACGAAGAAACTTTTTCGAGACGTGAGATTAATTAACATCTTTATTCAATCGCTCATCACTTCCAGTCTCATATATTTTTTTAGTAATTAGCCTTTACACCTTGTCATTTCTGAATAACACATAACTCTGAGGTTCGCTTGATCGCTCCCACCCCTTCAATGGGATTAGGAGACCGCCTTTATGGCGAAATGACAAAATCAAAATGTAAAAAAAATTCATTGGTTCTCTCTTTAGTGTTACTAAAACAAGAATACATTTTCTTGGTTTCATGATTTATAAATATTTCTTAAGTACGTGTTTAAAACTAAGTTGTACAACCCATTCAGAGCCATACTTTATAGCAACTGTCACTAATTACTAATTTCATCTTCCTTTGATAAGCATACCAATGTTTTCCTTGATCGAAACATCACGCTGCCCTGAAATTCTTTCTAGCTCAAGGGCAGCTGACCGCTTCAAGAATTAATGTTTCATTGTCACGCAAGCGAATGTAACGAAGGACGGAGGATTGTAAGGCCATCGTGATTTTTGAGACTACGTGGGGGATTAGAAGAGTTCAGAAGTTATTTTATCTATCAGTTTTGTTGGTCAAAATGCAGAAACCATCCAACAAATAGTACTGTGCCACCGTACTTCAGTGCCTGTGGATCAATATCCCCGATAGCTCACCCTTGTCTCTTCATTTCCATTATACAACTATTTTCCAATTCAAGTAGAAATTAATTCACGATTCCGTGCAGCTAATGATATATCAGGAAATCTAATACAATTTGAACGATGAGGAATTTCCACGAACAGGACGAAATGACTCCTTTGAAAGAAACAAAGGATGAAGTTATATTATTCTACTTTAAATATAAAATTCATTCGAGTACATGTACGAAAACGATATTCCACACGGCATGATCGATTTACCCAGATAGATACAGACGTATATCCGGTGCAATGTAAACTTGAGTTTCTCCAGATTTCACAATTCAACCAAGCAGAAGCGTCGTAATGGTTTGTGGACATGACATGGATCAATTTCCACAGGAAATTCGCGATATTAAACGAAAAATAGTATCTATTATTATTATTATTATTTATACTGGAAATAATATCAACAATGAATTCCTGTGATATATTTCATGAGAGGGTGATACTACGTAAAAAAACATTTTCAGGGTCACTTCAGATGTAACATGTCATACTGAAAACTAGATTACACGCCCCTTTATTTGATTCATATCATTCCAAGGTTTACGTACATTTCATCAAATCTCGGCTAGCATTTCAGATTAGAACATACGAAGTCACGATTTCAGGATTACCAGAGATGAAGAAAACTTGCACATTCCTGCTCGTTACAATATCCGCAACAGACTCCATAAGAATGTATTGTTTCTCAACAGCAAACTGGCCGATACCCTCTTTTGTTATGTTCATATTTTTAGAATATATTACGTTCATATTTCAGATGGATAGAAAAGATTGCTCTATTTTTCCACTACAGAAAAAAGTACCTTACCGATATCCCGCTTTCCTGTGCAGTTTTTTCTAACTGAAGTCTTCTATTCGAGACCAGTAACTTGTCAATATACTGTTTCTGTAAGGATATGCATTTGGTATACGTTTGAGTACTAATACCACCCTTCGTTGTGAAGAAATAGATGGGTACTATATTCAGGAGACAAGAGACTTCGCAAAAGCTACGGATTTCAGTATTTGCTCTTATTAATAGAGAAACCCCAGGAAAAAAGGGGGTGCGATGGTACGTAACCCGTAAGCCATTCACCTCACCACTCTACTAACCACGATGAGTTTTCCCCCAAATACCCTCGGCTTTTTTTTACTAACGGCTGCTGCGGCGCGCGCGCGGATCTTCGCGGCGCGTCCGCGCATGTGTTACAGACGAGGTGCGAACCGGGACCTATCGTCAGCTGTTTCATCCGGAGCAGCTCATCACGGGCAAAGAGGACGCAGCGAACAACTATGCTCGCGGCCACTACACCATCGGCAAGGAGATAGTGGACATTGTGCTCGACCGCATTAGGAAGCTGGCAGATCAGTGCACGGGCTTGCAGGTACGTCGCATCGCTCACTCATTCAGCAGATTCCAAGACAAGTAAAAATCAAAGCTTCATAGAGGTAAAGATTGGAGTGCCCTGAAAGGGCATGAATTAATTTATTACGTCTATTAGAAACAAACTTTTCCATTTCAGCATGAAATATAACACTTTTATATTCTGACAATATGTGTGGCAGAAATTATTTGCGTTTTCGAATAGTTCCGTAATATTTAATTCATCCCCACCATTAGATGAGATTTTTATACAACTTAGATGACCTCTATAAAAATACTTTTGTAGACTACATTTTCAAGTTATGAATTGTGGTGCACATCTATAAGCAAAACGAACATAATTTATTCTCTTGGGGGTGGGGGGAGAGACCATGAGACGACGAAAGAAATATTCTGAAGCCATCAATTTTTCCATTATTTCTCGTAATGATAGCCTAAACTAAAAAAAGATATAATAATTATTACCATCAGACACCCGAGTGACTTTTACCTCAACCCAAAACATAAAAAAGCTAAGAAGAATGCTTAGTAACCTGAACGTATTTGTAGACGAACAACTAAGTTTTTAGTAAGGAAAAGAAATGTTAATTGACCAAATATTAAATGCTTTTATAAAAGCATAACGTTTTATTCAGTCTGAAATTGTTTCATTACTATTCAGCGACATTACTCATAGTTAAAGTGTACAATGGAACATAAGAGACTGAAACAAAGATAAAGCATGACTTCCATCTAAAGATGAATTTCTGTTTCGCAGGGTTTCCTAATATTTCATTCCTTCGGCGGCGGAACCGGATCTGGTTTTACATCGCTGCTCATGGAGCGCCTCTCTGTGGATTATGGCAAGAAGAGTAAGTTAGAGTTCGCCATCTATCCTGCCCCTCAGGTCTCCACAGCAGTAGTGGAGCCCTACAACTCAATTCTCACCACTCACACCACGTTGGAACATTCAGACTGTGCCTTCATGGTGGACAACGAGGCAATATACGACATATGCCGTCGCAACCTCGACATCGAACGTCCCACCTACACCAATCTCAATCGTCTCATCGGTCAGATCGTCTCCTCCATCACAGCATCACTTCGTTTCGACGGAGCTCTCAACGTCGACCTTACCGAGTTCCAAACCAATCTCGTCCCTTACCCGCGCATCCATTTCCCTCTGGTTACTTATGCTCCTGTCATTTCTGCCGAGAAGGCGTACCATGAGCAGCTGTCCGTTGCCGAAATTACCAACGCTTGCTTCGAGCCCGCCAACCAAATGGTGAAGTGCGACCCGCGCCACGGCAAGTACATGGCCTGCTGCATGCTGTACCGCGGCGACGTCGTGCCTAAAGATGTGAACGCCGCCATCGCCACAATCAAGACCAAGCGCACCATCCAGTTCGTGGACTGGTGCCCGACGGGCTTCAAGGTCGGCATCAACTACCAACCGCCGACCGTTGTTCCCGGCGGGGACCTCGCCAAGGTGCAGCGCGCAGTGTGCATGCTTAGCAACACAACGGCTATCGCCGAGGCGTGGGCGCGCCTGGATCACAAGTTCGACCTTATGTATGCCAAGCGCGCCTTCGTGCATTGGTATGTGGGTGAAGGAATGGAAGAGGGCGAGTTCTCTGAAGCACGAGAAGACTTGGCTGCCCTCGAGAAGGATTACGAAGAGGTCGGGATGGATTCCATTGAAGGCGAAGGGGATGAAGGGGCGGAAGAATATTAGGTTTCTCATCGCCTCGGACCCATTTACTCTCGCGAACATTGGTTCACATACTCTCTGATCGTTTGAGTCGAGCTCTTATTTCATTGTAGATCGACCGTGTACACTGTGAAACTTCATGCGCACCTTATCGTAACAATGCTCACATTCCTTCAAAATTATCATTAGGGTATACTCTGTGATATGAATAATTGTTTTTTTTCGCGAGCACAATTAGTTTTTTACTCTAACCTTGTACAATCACATTCTTTATTTTGTTTCAAACCTAATAAGCTCGTGTCAAGTTGTGACTATAAATTATTGGTATGTTTCTTTTTCTATATTGTAATTTTTTTCTTGAAAATTAAATTCTCAACAACTTTAACCTTCATTTCTTGCTTGCAGAATCAATTTAAAAAAACAAATTTTATTGAAGCCTACAAAAATTGTTAGCCCAATATTGGATCACTGTTGTTAATTTAAAGAACCAGAAAACATGAGAATCAACTCAGCGTAATTTTAGTACTGTTAATCAACATCGCAACATTACTCATGCAAACATTGATGCTTCACATCAAACATTGTTTTGTCTTTTACTTCAAATGGAAAAATACTTTGTAAACATTGTAGATGAACTTGTTGGAGCATATTAATGTTTTACATAAACATAAAGAATTACATCAGGTTTGTTTCTATTGATTATTTTAATATTTTTATATTCTTCAACCAAAGGAATCCAAATCCTCATTCCATTGCTCTATGGACCTCCAAAAATTCTTGGTTATGTTATGTGCAAGTAATTTGCATCACTACATGAAATGATTTCTGATATGTCTGAGTGGAATAAAAGAATATTCATAATATGGAAGCAAAACTAAATAAATTCCATGATCAAACGATCAGAATTTGCTCCCTTACATTTATTTCATTCACATTCATTGAAGCAATGGTCTAATGGATGCATCTTCGCTTTCAGTGCTGAGCAGTAGAGCACGGGTTCTATCTATGCAGGGATTTCAGCTAGGGTTTCCCTCACCTACTCCAGACAAATGTAAAGTTTGGTAACATAAGTTCCCTGGCAACCCAAAAAATCTCACCCAAGTCACAATTAGGTGGAAGAACAGGTCTCATGGCCTGAATCTTGCTGTAAGGCAGGAAAGAAAGAAAGAAATTTCCATGTCCTCACTAGGTGCCCTTGAACCACGATTACATACATGCAAATGTTACTGGCTGCAACTGGGCTGATAAGTTAAAGGTCATGTCACATGATTTTATGTAACAATAGATAAAAAGTGGGGTAGGAATAATGCATTGTGAAAGTGAAGATCACTAACAGACTAGTACAAAACAATTCCTTGAATTTATATTTATAAAAACAAAATTTAGACAGTTCTAGGCTGTCTCTCTCTACTATACTGCTTACTATGGGAACGCAATAAGTCCACATTTCTCAAATTTCATAGTACAGAACCTACATAAAACCAGTTAACTGAAAATAGACAGGCATTCCCAGACCTCTGCTATCACGAGTAAGTGAAGAACTTAAGTGTATAACATGTTATATCCATTTTGGCATGTTTTGAAACTAAGCACGCACTCATATTCATTAGACTATTTATCATGTGCTGACATTGTATTTGGTTAATACCCCATAACTAGCTGGAAAAAAATTGTTTGTTCAAAACAAGTTGCACTCAAACTCAAACCTATGAAGAAACAAGGAATCTTCTGACATCAAATTGATTTTATGAATCCACTTATGTGATAGAAAGGACATAGGAATTATCCACAGGTTAAAAAAGAAATCTAATTAACGCAATAAGATAAACACACATTTGATAAGTCATAATGCTATTATGAAGGAAATGTTTTTGGAACAATACAAAGAGAAATAAAATTCTTAGATTATCTCTTTATTTTAGAAAGGATTGAGAAAGCAAAGCATCACATAATTTCTGTTTCTTCATTTTATATTAATGTTGCATGTTCTATAGCAAAGGATTTAATTGCAACCAAGCAGAGGGCCATAATCATACATACTATTGGGCTGGAGGCTCACTGACAAGAACTGAATTTACTATCGACAAATCTTTTAACAAAACAGGTTTAATAAGCAAATTAATATCTACTTAAGAGCTGATGACAAATCATCTTCCAGTAGTACTGCCTGCCACACAAGAGCAAAGGAAGATAACAGGTGGCAAATATTTACACAGTCCATGTGGATAATGCAACTGGTAAATAATGTGGATTATGGAACAAGCTTTACCTCTGAAACGCATTCAGTCACACCAATGTTTCAGGTTATTTAACTGAAGTGTAAGTCAAACATTGTACTGGAAGTTAATACATTTAAACTACATATTAATTTTTCCCCCTTCCTTTACAGTAGGTGTAAATTATTCTCTCTGGTTCGGCTGCTAAGCTAAAGAACATATTAAAGCTGAAAAGACCAATTAAGTTTGTCCCCAAGAAAATTTAAAGAGCTCATTATCAAACAATGGTGTGTTGTCTTTGTACAGAAATAGTATTGACCTCAGTATTGTTAAGTCAGTAGACAAATCTCCAAGTGGATGGTAAATAACTTCCAAATAATCAAATTATTATCTCCAGCACTAAACAAAACCTATAATGTATTCTTTTCCTCTTCAGAAATAGTATCAATAATAGTTAGATCCCTTCATTCAAGTTACCATGCAAGATCTGCAATAATCTACAATACCTTAAAAAAGGCACCTATAAAATTTGAAAATTTATTTAATGTTTAGTCATTAATGATTTTTAATCAAATCATCGCATTGAATTAAATACAAAAAAAGTGTAACAAACACATTATTTTATTTTATAACATAAAAACATACTCATACTTCCAGCATTTCTGTGAGGGAGGGAATGGGGTCAGGTTCAAAAAAATAATAATCCAAAGAACAAAGCTTATCTAATTTTACAGAAATTGCATGAAAAGTGGTCCACAAATAATTACAATATTTGACAGAAAGAAGAATGTAGTGGAAGTTTAAGTGTGAAATAAGCCTGCACAATACTGAGTAGGAAACAGATTTCTCAAATGCACATATTTTGAGAGACAGTTTTTTTAAAACAATTTGATTTGACCTCTTAAAAGCATTTGAACTCTCAAAACTGATGGGGAATACACCTAAGTGATAAACACTAGTTTCTCAGTACCACATATCATGACAGAACATAGTATCAAAAGCATAAAATCTCTATTCCAGTTCCAGAACAAATCTTCTAAAAAACAGCTGATTCAACATTTTTAAAAAGTACATAGCAATTCAAAACAAGTTTTTCAATTCATTTAGGTGGTAATTTATACAAATTACGAAGTTGAAACTGGAACAAAATATAAAAATATATTTTACATACATGCAAATGAAACAATTGGTCTCAGACATAAGACACACAATTGAAAAGAAAAGGTAGCTTATTAGGTTCATGTCTATGTTATTTTATTTTTGAGGTATATTTAGTTTTGAAGATGTTTTGTAAGAAAATAATACTGTAGTAAAATTAAAAAAGTTAATGTAAATTAGCANTGAGGTATATTTAGTTTTGAAGATGTTTTGTAAGAAAATAATACTGTAGTAAAATTAAAAAAGTTAATGTAAATTAGCATATAAACCTCTATCCTGAACATGTTTTTTTTTTGTGTGTGGGGCTTTACGGCTCACCGACATCGAGGTCATTAGAGCCCTGAACATGTTTCAGTTCTGATTACACTTACATAACACAATCATGTAAACTGCATGATTGATGTAAAGGGTAGAGAGAGGAATAATTAAATAAATAATCATTATTGCTCATAATATTGTATCTTTATATTAAATAAATAAACCTTCTATCAAAGGACAATAATTGAGAAACTTAAATATTTTATACTTTTCATTCATATTAAAAATATTGTGACACATTCAAAAAACAAGAATGATATATAAAAACTAGGAGGATTTATACACAGTTTCAAAAAAAATATACCTTAAGCTGTGATAATAAAGCTATTCTTTGTCCAGAACCATTGCTCACAAATGCTGCTTATTTTCACGATGTAGAAAAAATATAAGACAGACAAGAACTCCAAATAACTAGTTCAAGTTTCAAAATTTTCAGCAAAATCTTCTGAATAATTTTTAAAAGTATTTTATGCATCTTCTTCAACATTACTGTTGGAAGTATTAAAATACTTGCATTAAATCAGTTTCAAAAATATAATTATTTTAATAGAAAAAACTGAAAAAATTTAGAAAGGAGAAATAAAGAAGGTTCATCATCCTTCTTTTGTAATGGAAACCTCCCATTGATTTATTTGAGTGCAAGAGCAGCCAATTTGTTATAAACATACGACTAAAAAATAGTTTTAACTTAAGATTGGTAATTAAACAGTGCATTCAAATAAATTATTGAGCCAAAATAGCTGAAAATGTTCATAAAAATAGTGTTAAAACATAAATGTAGGTTTCATATAAAAATAATATGTGTTGGAGTCATTATGCCATCTTAGGCTGCCCAACATCACTTGACAATTTACACACTATTTGTCCTGGAGCAGCATCATCATATTCCAGGCATAAAGCAAAACATAATTGATTTCGCTGGCAAGTCCCAATAGAGTTACACAAAAATAAAGTGGCTTCCAGAAACACATTTGGCACATTATTTTTATCACCTGGAGGCACAGTAACTTCTAGCTGAATAGAATCCAATATTATTTCACCTTCTTGAGGATTTGATGACCAGCCTGGCTTACTGGGGAGCAGCAGTTGCCATTTTTGGGGAATATCAGTGAACTTTAGACCATCCAATAACACAAACTGTACTGTCCAGTTAACAGTACCTCCTTTAGAATTTATTTTTTCATTCACAATTTTATTAGGAACTACCTGTCGAGTCTGTTTATCGAACAATTTTATATTCAACTGTAAAAAAAGAACAAAAAACATAATAAAGAAGCTAAAGCAAACATTCACATTTTCAAATTTAAAGCTGAATAATGCTGGTAGCTAAAATACATGTTTATACTACCATAGACCTTTAATTTTGAGATTGAGAATGGTTCCATGATATCTGGAAATTATGAAATTTCATTTATTCAATAAAAAATCTATTGAAGAGGGAGCTATTTAAGTCAGTATATTCTTCCTGATAAGAGTTAATACCAAATTTCATTTAATTGAAAAAATACACAAAGTTCAAGGAAAATGCACAGTGTTCTTGTTCCTTTATGAACATGAAATTTAAAAGAAAAAGCAGTTGCAGTTTTTTGGTTTTTAAATATGTGTTCAAGTCTTTACTGAAAGTTCCATTCTGATTAAAGATACAAAAGTTATAATGACAGAGGACAAACAAAAACTAGAAACTACTTGAAATGCAACAAACTTTATTATTAAAGACTCTTTGATTTAAAATGCCCTGCTAAATAAAACAACAAGAGTGTTGATTAAAAATGCCAAATGAATTAAACAACAAGTGTGTTGTGAATGTAGCAATGGAAGTGAAAACATCCAAATGCTAGTATATGTCTTGGAGACAACAGAGGAATGTCCACAGTCTATGTACATCCTGTCTTTTGCATTGGAATACTGTTATGGTGGGTTCAAAATTGACACTGTTGATTATTAATTAGTGTATTTTTTTAGTTAGTGAATGCATGCTCGTGAGTTAGTAGTTTGATATTAACTGAATACTCATTTGCCAAGCAAAATTAAAACATCATTCAATACAATACAATAATTTCTAAGTTAAAACAAAAGTTTGTGTCTTACTCGTATTTAAATAGCACTATTTGTCAAGAATATGTCTCTTTCTTTTTGCCTAAGATTGTGAACAAATCTCTTCGTGTAGCCCAATGCAATACAGAATTCAGAGTAGATCAAAGACATACAACAGTTACATTTATGAACGATAGCATATATTCAGATATTGTGTACCATGTCAAACATGGTTTTCGGTATACATAAGCACACTATCATTGCATTATAGTGGTATTCTGTACCTTTTTACCACACCATTAAAAGACTTAACAATTATTGTTGTATCTAAATAAAATATCTATGGGGGAAAATAAAAATATTTAACATGTCAAGAATATTTCAAAGATATTTTACTTTTTGAATGTTTCAAACAACAATACTTTGTGAGATATGGTCAAATGAGAACAAGTTATATCAACACGAATTACTGTCTGCCACCACGCTCAAACCATTTCACTCCTTAAGCAAAAGGCCATTCACAACATCGCCCTGTATGTAAATTTTTACAAAGACGCCTGAATAAACAGACCAAATGCTAAATACTTACAACAATAATAATAAATTTACTGTCAAAAAAGCAGTTAAAAACTGAGTATGACCACTCACAAGACAATTTTCTCTCCGGAAGCAAACAACAAAACCAACAATATTATTATTTTCTATTTATGCTTATACAGGTATAGGTCTTTTCAGGTAAATAATGTACATCACAGAAAAAAAATTATTTACCAATTTTAAAGACTAAATCAAAAATTAAATTAAAAAAAGAATAGCTCACCTTTTCAACAAACAAACTATTACTTTCTGTGCTATTTAAGTGAACAACTTTAATGCAGTTATTATTTGTATCAGCAATAAACAAAAGAGATCCATCTGGACTCAAACATAGGCCTCCTGGTTCATTGAACTAAAACAAAATCAGTTCAATGAGAAATAACCAAGTTAGCTCTAAATGTCATTTATACATTAAAAATTAAAAATAACAGCTCATATTCCATCGATTCAGAATAATGCAATTGCAAATATTTCTCTTAAAAATTACTTCTTAAAAATATTGGGAATTTAATTTGTAAGAAAAATGTCTGTACAAAATAATTTGGATAATAAAGCTGTCTTGTTGTACAATGTGCATCTTTCTATATACATATGAACTCAATTTATAAATCACTCTAGATATGAAGCTGACATTGTCCATCAAATATACCACATTAAGTATCAGTATTCCTAATCGTTGTCATGATTAACATTAAAACACAGTGGTCCAGCACCTACAGCCACATAACTGGTTCAAATATAATTTAATCCAAAGAAATCAGTTAAAGGGTTCATATAGAGCTTTTGTTTAGATCCTATACCTGTTCATTTCCACATTCAATACTATCGCCTCGATAACCAGATCCTAGAATGCTTTTACAGCTGCGATTTTCACATTTAACTACTTTCACCTTGTGATTGTATGAGTCAGCAACATATAATTCATTCCGATTTGAACACCAAGCCACTCCAAGGGGGTGTTGGAGGCGAACACTCCACTGACTACCATCCACATCACCGTAGCAAAATAAATCCTGACAATAAAAATTAAAGCAAAATTATAACAGGTTTCATTTAAACAACAATCTAATTAAATAAACTTGATTAATAAAGTCAGTCTTTACTCACAGTTGGGTCACGCCCTCCACCAACCACAGCCGATACACATCCATCCTTGAGATCCACTTTACGAATACTAGAACTTTCACTATCAGCGACAAATAATGAATTTAGTGCAGGAGAATGGCAGACACCAGATGGCTGAGCAAACGCAGCAGCGTGAGCATAAGCATTGTTCCTATTCTCTTCTCGTCCATTGCCAGCTATAGGTACGCACATTCCTCCACTCATTGTCGTCTTACGCCACCATGAGATGTCTCGTAAGAAGAAACCCCACAAACGGTGGCAACCAGCTGCAGCAATAATAATGCAGCTATCATCCGGTAGCACACATAGATCCCAAGGTGAGCTGGGGCAGCTGCCGTTGTCACCTTTCTCTCTGCTTGGAACAACAGTTTCAACTTCTTGAGCAGCAATATCCACCTATTCCGTGAGAAATTACATTTTATTTTCTGTTCAGTTGTTTTTTAGCAAAGAGAAGAATAATCATTGCGAAATAAATTATTTATCGCATTCTTAAAACACACGTGAAGAAGAAATTTACAAAATATTTTTGAACCAATTCACAATTAATATATACCCTTGGAATAAAGGACTAAATTCTTTGTTATAAAAAGATCGAAACAATTACTATTCCTGCACAATTGGCCTCAAATAATAATACTCAACACTTCCACAAAATTTTAAAAATTTAACATTATTTTGTGAAAATGCCAGAATTTGTTATTTGTAATTATTAAAAATACTTTTGACACATGTAAATTCGCTAAAAGAAACTCAAATATTCTGAACTGAATCTCTTGAACTAACAAAGAATTTCATTGCTCTTAATTTAAATAGATTTAGTTTAATAATTAATTGTTTCTTTTTTGCATTTTGTATCATAAATACAACTAAGGATAAAAGAAGTATGTTAACGAATTCCCAGCGTATATGTTTAAATGAAAATATGTAATATTTTCCTGAACATCTGCTCAACAATACTCCCAAATCTCATAACAATAAATAGATAAAACACACACATAGATATAAATTGTTGTTGCTAGAAAAATGAAAGTATTAGAAGAAAAAAAATGATATATGAGAATCCTAAATTGAATAACGAACAAATTCTAGTAACAATAACTACCTTCTCTAAAATACTTAATTTTCCCTTTTCAAAAATTAATCTCGTTAAAATAGGACTCTAAATATTACTTAGTAACATACCTTTCTAATTGCATTATTGTCTGTATCAGCTACATATAGCATCTCACAATTTAGAAAAACAACTCCTTGGGGACTACAAAATCTTGCAGAAGAAAACTTTCCATCAATGTAGCCAGGTTCAGTTCCACCAGCAATATGCTGTCCACAGTTCATGAAGCAAGAGTAATATACATTAAATTTTCATTTTATTCATATCTGCAGAAAACACAAAATTAAAAGACTATTCAAACACTCACATCAACTATTGACTCAGTCAATTTTTAACACTGACTACTGGTGCAAGAAATGATTTTAGGAAAATGTAGTATTTCTATATGCAGCTCGATAATTGTTTTTAAAAAATACCACGGGAACAAAAGAAGACTTTCACGAAAAAAGAAAATGAAACTGAAGTCTCAAATTTCGTCAATTGACAGAAATTGGATTAAGTACATAAGTTTTTGAGCATATGATGTCTATCACTACTATCGGATTTTTTTATTATATATCCCTCACTTTGAACTGTTGTAGAAGGCACAAAAAAAATCATAGAAAAAAATAATTAACACCATAAAATTTGTCATGTTCTTGTGCATATACGTAAAGAAAAAAATAGTTCTATGAATGAATAATACTTTAAAACAGTAGAAATTTTTCAACAAAAAAACGCGAAATTTCTTATTTCTTATTCAGCTAATGATTACTATTATTTTTGTGACAACATTTAAAAATTTCAAGCTTCTACATGCATTCTGTCGCTTTCAGGAAAATGCTGTGATCACATGATCACTGAATTTAAACGTTTAAGTCTTAGTATGTAACCACAAATAAGTGATAAAGTGATAAACAGAATTATGTTTTCATTCGGCGACCAGCGATGCCTCAGCGGCGAAGTAGTCTGTTCGTGCTGTTGTCGCACGCGCACAGTGAACGGAATCAGCTGAGGTGGCTACATACCAATTATGCGAGAATTTAAAGAACACTTAATAGTAATTATTAGATCAATAAGAATTATTTTTGACACTTTTAGTTTACTGTATAAAAGTTAATAAAGTCGATGTATCGAGAAAACGTGAAAATTTCGCGTTTTTTGAAAAATTTCTGCTATTTTAAAAGTATTATTCAATCATAGAACTATTTTTTTCCTTGCGTATATGCACAAGAACATGACAAATTTTATGGCGTTAGTTATTTTTTTCTATGATTTTTTGTGCCTTCTACAGCAGTTCAAAATGAGGGATCTACAATAAAAAATCCGATAGTAGATCTCTCTCCCTATGTATCAAGCAAATAGTAGTTAGATAAATTCAAAGAAAAGGGCATTAACATTCTAAACAATTTAACAACAAAAGGAATTAAATAACTAGCATTATAAAAATTTTAATGTATGTACAATTAATGGTTAATTTTTATATATATGTGGTGTTTGTTAATTGCTATACTAATTTTTGTTACTATTGTGTTATTTTTCATACTTGGGATGCTGAAACTTTTTTACTAGCTCAATATACAACAATGTATTCTAATTTCCATAAATATCATACAAAAGATTGCAAGATGTGCCCTTTTCAGAATTTTATCATCAGCCTTGTCACAGATATTTAAGTCTAAATTTGCCAAAATTTGAAAAAATCCATTTTTCAAAAATTTATAAAGAATAAACGATAAAAGTAATAATAACATTTATTTACACAATGCTACTAATATGTATCTACACCCACAAAAAATATAAAGCTGTTTACATGGCTCTTTTTTCATAATAAATTCATAAAAAGTGAAATTTGCTTGATTATAATATACAAGTTTTGATGAACTTTTCTCATAGAAGTAAAATAAACAAACAAAATTAATACTGGGAAAAAAGTTCATACAATGCAAAGTGATTTTTGCAATGGGATTTGTTTGAGCTTTGTACAATAAATAGGTCAGGAGATATAAGCAGCAATGTTAATGCTAACAAATGCAAAAATAAGTGAGTGCGGGAGGACAAAAATGGTCACCACACATAAACGGTTTGAAATCATTTTTTGTTTTTTTTTGTTTTGAAATCCCAAATAATAAGGAAAGGAACAGGAAAAATAGAATTATTTTAAAATGGTAGAGCAACCAATTTATTTATTTTTGGACCGTTTTGTATGGATTGACCCTAAGAGAAAACTCAATCAACTACAAGATATAAATTTAAAATCAAAATCCTCACAAAGGCAATGTTCAATACTTGAAAAACAAATCATGCATATATTGCTGATTGATGATCATTCTTTCTCAAACACCAATTGTAATATTAATTTTATTTTAGATGTAGATACATGATAATGATAAAATGTGATTCCTTATCATCCAAAGAGACTTAGAAAAAAATGAAATAAATCTCTTTAATGTACAGAAAATATAAATTAAAGAAACTAGTGACCAAAACTTGAGCTTTCAAAAAGGAACAAAACATTAATGATTCAACAATCAACTTTATGTCAAAATAAGGCAATATACCTGAACATTCCCACGATTGGAACAAATTAAAATTCGGTGATGACCAGTATCAGCAATGGCTAAATGATCACCATTTCTACAGCAAGCTACTTTCCCCGGAAAGAGCAATGGTCCACTTCCCTGGATATGAGCCAAAGAGCTCGTCTCAATGTCATGGGGTGATAGTTCCTTATTTTGATGATAAAAATGCATAGCTGCCTCAACAAATCTCTCCAGTACAGGCATGTTACTTTCACCAACAGCAACAAAAACAGGATTACCAGAGGGACCTGGAAAATGAATTGCAATCAGGAATAGTCCTTGTTTGTATTTACAGTAAATAAAAATTTAGATGATTTGCCTTTTCTGGTATAAAGGATGCTGTAGACATAAGAATGAAATATCCTCTCATTTTGACGAAAGAGCTCTCACTGAATTACATTAGAAATTGTGGACACAATGTATTCAGTTGTTATAAGAGCAGGTTTTTCTCTACAGGAAAATGAATCATCTAGTGCACCTTCAAACGAATTGCCACAAAAGTTGAAAGAATATGACACCCCTCATAACATCTCCCCTCCCCACTATTATGAAAAGCGTGCTGTAGCAGCAACATGTAGATGGCCATAGGTAAAACCAAAAGTCTGACTGGTACTGATGGTATAGAAAAAATCAGTAAAGAAGTTGAGTAGTTAAGCAGTAGTGATTAGGCTGTCCAGAGCAAGTACTAATGAGTTAGAATTATTCCAAACAGATTTATTACATTATCTTTTTAAAATAATTTATTATTTTAATCCATCCACAACATTAGCTCATAAGAATAATGGATTATGGTTTTAATGTCATTATTGCAATATTAAAAACTTACATTTTAACTGAATGAACATACAATGAAAAGTAGGAATTTTATACACAATAAACTGATAAAAAATTACTGAGAAGAGTAATGTGTCGTTATTATAGATAATTGGTCATAATTCCTAGTATGTTTTGTTTTGGATATCAAATTCATGGGGACTTTAAACAACCAATGCACATGGCACCAAAGATCTAACAATATGTAATGACCTATCATTACATTATTTGGTGGATGATAATATTGATACCTAATACATAATTCAGTTTAGAATGAAAACATAAAATGATTTTGATTAAAATTAAATTGGTTTGGTATTCTTTGTTGTTTCTAGAAGTCATAAGTGTAGCGAAGCATAAGCGCATAGGAGCGATACTATTTATTTTGAAATATATATTATTCATATTCACATCTGGGCAGAAAAGCGCTAATGCATTCTTCGTTCATTAACCAAATTAAATGTTTAAACTTATGATCTATTTATGGACGATTTTGATGAATTTTTGACAGTCTACTCTTGCTTTGAGTCGTCGTCAGGGGTGTTTATTGTTACACTTGGTTCACGCCTTATGACGACTGAAGTGAGTCGAAACGCAGTGTATTAAAAAGCACAAAATTGTTTGTTATGGATGTTAATAGTAGAATTAGAAGTTAAAAATTTAATCTACTGTTAAGTTAATTTCTAAGACCATAAACGGTTTATCACTTCCGCTTCCGTTAATTTCAGTCCGATAACATTTTTAATCGTTGTTCCCACGGTGGGTGGTGCGGTGCGTGTGGTCAGAAATTTGTCTCATCTCACGTAGTCGGAACAGACGATCTGTTTTCGCTCAAGGCTCCTCCGGGTTGGCTGTC
The DNA here is from genome assembly GCA_002313205.1 of Laupala kohalensis. Classification (NCBI taxonomy): domain Eukaryota; kingdom Metazoa; phylum Arthropoda; class Insecta; order Orthoptera; family Trigonidiidae; genus Laupala; species Laupala kohalensis. Next base: position 179,465 of record NNCF01128887.1, on the reverse strand, counting down.
CTTTCCTGAGAAATGTCGGTAAATGCTTGGACATCATATGCTTTAGTCTCGATAAATTTCGACAAGGTGTTGAGTGACATTGCATCTCAAAATTCTCTTGACTTTACCTGACCAATGGATTAATTTTCCCTGACTATTAAAGCACATAAACAAAATGTGCTATAAATTACTTATGAATCTAAAAATTACTTTAAGAACTGAGAAACTAACATCTGATGAAAGTAGCTTGGCACTGCCATCATTGAAATGGCGCTTAGGTAGTTTGAGAAGGAATCGGGGGTCTTTTAAATTCTTCCAGTCTTTCTAAATGTCCCATAAATTAGATTCTTCGCATTTGTAATTTTGGGAATTTGTTTGTAGATTTCCTCATTTGGTTTCGGGTAATTTATTTCATTCTTCATTTTAGGGTGAAGGATTTTTCTCATAATTTTGCGTCCTTTAACTTCTGTTGTTATGTTCTATGTTAAAGGTTAAGTGTTTCTCATGCATGGAGTACTTCCGGTTTGTTCACTGGAGCATCGAGTACTTCCGGTTTGTTCACTGGAGCATGGAGTACTTTCGGTAGTGGCGAATTTTGCAGTTCCATGACAAGCATTTTTGTTATATATATATTATTTTGTTAATTGAAATGCGGTTTCCATTCTCTGAATTCTTGCTCTTTATGGACTTCTTTTCATTACAATTTTCAGTAATCCATTCTCCTGGGTATTTGAAGTCCTTAACGCAGGATACTTTATTATTACCAATTATAAGTACCCGTGGGTCTGTTTTGATATGTCATAAATTTCGTTTTTTTTTCTTCCAAATTTAATTTTCAATCCGATTTTTGCTGTTTGTTCTCGCAATATTTCAAGATGTTTTCGTGCATCTGGAATGTCTTTTACAATTAGTGCCATGTCATCTGCAAAGGCTGAACATTCCAAACTTACGTCTTTGAATTTTGGTCCTAGTCGATGTAATGACCCTGCCGTTGACGAGCCCTAACCCCCCTCCCCCCCAAAAAAAACAAACTAGTCGATGTGTTGGAGCCTCTGCTTTTCTCTATTCTTACAGACTTTACCAAGACGTAATTCAAAATTAGAAGAGAAACACCATACCCTTGACGTACTCCCGTGCCTATTTTAAATCCCTTGCTTAGTTCTCCCATAAACTTAACTTTAGATTTTGTCTCTGTAGATGTTTCCTTTATGATATTTGTTATTTTTTTATTTAGTCCAAATTCTGCTAATGTTTCTGAGAGAGATTCTTGGTCAATGCTGTCACATACGTTTTTGAAGTTGATGACATACTTTTTGGTTGATGTATTGTGGAAGCATTTCATTGAGTTTTTCAGATTAATAATTTGCTCTGCACACGATCTTCTTTTCTGGAATTCGCCTTGATATTCATCAAGTTGAGGATCTAGTTGAGGTTCTGCACGGTTTAGAAGGGCTTTAGACAGAATTTTGTAAGTAACTGGAAGGAGTGAAATTCCACGGTAGTTGTTAGGGTCAGTCTTGCTGCCTTTTTTCATGTAGTGGGTATGTACGCTAGCTGTCTTCCATTCCCCCGGGATTTTTTCAGTTTGCAAGATATCTTCCAGAATCTGTCAGTTTCATGATAAAATTTTCTCCCGTGTTTTTCCATAATTCTGCTGTGGTTTGGTCTTTTTCTGATGCTTTATTATTTTTCAAAGATTATATTATTTCTCAGATTTCCTGTACACTTGGTGGTTTTTCCATACCTATTATAAAATATGTTCATTTTAGAAATACTCACTAGGATGAAATTGTAAATTTGTATCTTGGCCAAGACAACAGAGTGAATTGCAATCAAACCATTTGATAAACTATTGTTAGGCATAGAGATCCGATTTGTTTTTCAATTCTGAAATTGTTTGAATAATAAAAATTAACTTTATCGTCAATAAAGCAGTTACAAATTGCTTGTGATGAATCCCCCTTCAAATGTCTCCCTGCATATGACACAGCCACTTCCATACAACGGGCTTGTATTTGTCAAGGCCAGAGGTGGATTTAGGAATAGGCAATATAGGGAACTGCCAAGGAGCGCACGATTTTGGAAGTGCCAAAAGAAAGTAACGGAAAAATTATAACACTTGGAGAAAAAAATCATTTTCTAAATATGTGTTGCTTTTATTAATGCTCCCTAAGATTTTTGTTGGATCAGCAAGGTTACCTATGAATGCTTACTTGCTTAATCGGTACTTCAGGCATTGATGCCTATACCGTACATCATGATTGGAACAGCGTTCCATTCATGATGTTTTTCAGCTTGAATACCACAAGGGCTCGCCACACCCGAGGGTGATTAATGAAATGATTTTTGGGTGATTTTTATGAATGATTATGGCGGTGGGATGATGATGAGTGAATGTTGTGGTGGAATGATAGGCAGGGGAAACGGGAGAACCCCGAGAAAACCTGCCGCGAGCACCGTTCCGTCCACCACCTCGGATTCTACTTGGATCGGACCGGGTTTGAACCGGCGTCCCCAGAGGTAGAAGGCGAGCGCGTTTCACACTACGCCACGGGTCGCCCCTAATATCTATTATAGAAACTACACAACGTTTGACCCCCACTATGGGCCATCATCAGGCAAGTAATGAAAAACAATGATTGTAACGGTTTTAC
>NNCF01128887.1:152983-176709 GCA_002313205.1 Laupala kohalensis | reverse complement strand
GGGGGGGGGGGGGGGGGGGGCAGTGGGGGCACATGCCTCAGGTGCCAGGTGATGGGAAGCATCAAACTATGGGGGCACCAAAAAATGTTTTTCTTTTAAAACTACATCAACCACTGAAATAACAAAAATAATTATTTATTCTTTGAGGACACTAGAGTGGTCATAGATGCTAAAAAATATATTGGATGTGGAACGTCCTGAACTTCATTATAATTGAGAAGTTTGGTGACAATTTGCTAAAAGTATCTTTATTGAATGTATACTTACTTAAAACAAGCAAAGTAGGCCAACATGGAATACCCAAAGCACTCCACATGATTCCTTCAGCATCATTTACAACAGGATGAGATATTCCATAACGCTGCAATGCCGACATAATATTTTTGGAATCTTTTTCATTTTGAAATTTGGCACTGTGAACACCAATCTAGAAAAGTTTATTGGTATATTATAAAATCAAAATCAAAACATGCTTGTAAAAATACCAAAAATAAATAAATCAGAAAGCAAAGTTTTCAACCATTTAACGTATTTTAAATTAACCAATTAGTTATATAAAATGCATATTATATTGAAGGCCACAAATCATTTAAAATCAAATTAAACTCTAAGAGACAGTCCCATCAACTCTGTAACACAGCTTGTGAAAACAAGAGAGCAACTAGTTTATTTCGAATGGGGCTACAGAGATCATTTACAGAACTTACCAGAACAAAGAAGATGAATGAACATTCACATTATAAAATAAATGTAAATTACTAGAAACAAAAATCTGATTACCAGACATTCAAAATATGTATAATTAAATTTAAATATAAATTTAATATTAATTTATCTTCTTGTTTTCATGGGACTTGCTAAGGTACAATAGGGAGTAAACTAAATTAAAATAAACATACTTTTTATTACAGTACTACAGAATATAAAAATATAGGACAGAATAACCAAAGACTAATTTGTAAAACACTTCGAGTATATGTAAAGTATTTCCTTCACAACAAACAATAATGGAGAAAAGTTATTTCCAATCGTTTGGAAGAGATTAATCAATTTATACTTAATTTTTTGATTCCTTTTAAGTAATTTATACCAAATTATTCTTTTTATATATTTTCATTATCCTTAATATTCTCTTCTAAGTCTACAAAGTTTATATATCACTTTCTGAGTGTCCCCAAAATATGACACCAAAACTAAACTATGCCAGACGAATACATTTTGAAAAACGATACATAATATAATTTATAAACATGACTTACCATAACGAGTCCATCCTTAATATTAAATTTTTCTTCTATTTTTTTCAGTTTAGGCAATATATGCAAACAATTGATGCAACAGTAAGTAAAAAAATCCAAAACCACCAATTTTCCTTTCAAATCCTTCTCCAATGTAAGGGGTTTAGATACATTGAACCACTCGAGACCTAAATCACAAGATGTTCGGAAAGTTATTCATGACGAGATGAAGATAATGACACATGATACAGCGAGTGTACTAACCACTCTCGAAGTCGCCTATAGAAAGCGAATCTTCACTTCGTCCTAAATATTCTACAACCATACGATCTCGCGAATCATCAGAATTATCAGTTAAATCGGCAATTAACGTGAGGGAATCTTCAAAAATTTTCTCAAGAACTCCGGTCATTGCTCCTGAAGTTAAAGAAAACTACGCGGTTGATACCGAGTAACAAGTGCTGAAGAAATGTAGGATTAAATCCCACCTAGAAAAAGCTGTACAAGCTAGGTGGCAATACATACAATTTACGTCGTATGTCAGGTTTGGATCACCAATCCTTCCTACAGGGCTCCAAGAAAGATAACCTCGAGACGTTACTTGACGTTTCGGTGTATTCCCCGATCCACCTTGATTCCCCGCCCATCAATTGCTCGCAACCTAACACTGCGCGAGTACAAAAAAAATACGGACTCAACGGAATTACATCAATTCCAAATTATATGAAAATATCAGCTTTATAAAAAATAATTTCCTGAAATTACGCATTTTATGGAAACTTTAATTGTAGTCAAGTAGCAAGTTCATAGAAAATTGTGTGGTGTACTTTGTAAGATGAGGTTCGTCCGTATATTACATACCATAATCATTAATTTTCAACACTCCTCTCCAAAACGTACCTAAAACAATACCTTTCAACCTCTCCTTCAATAATTAAGTTACGCTAGGCCCACATCACATAGTTAAGACTCTTTTCGGAAAATATTTTGATACACTGACTTATTTGTTCGTTCCTCATTGCTCTGTGCTCTTACTGAGCCTCACTGACAGACTAATTGTGACCAATTGTGACTATCACAGACAGCTGTTACACGGATTACAGAGACAAACTTTGTAAGGTTATAAAGCACCCTTTAAACATGCCCTATTATAACTTTTTCGGTAAGGGCTCTAATGACCTTGATATTGGCAAGCCCTAAAGCCCCAAATTTTTTAAAAATCGTTATGTAACACAAGGCTATTCACCCCCCGAACTCCATCGTAACGCACTGTAACGATATCAGAAACGCCCCCCTCTCAATCCTTGATGCGTCTCCTAATTATTGGAAGGTACACGCTAAATATTTACACAAACACCTTCCATTCGGGTATTGAGCGAAAGAGTGGTAATTTCTATTGACGAGCATAATTATCATAGAAGGTTATCATAATAGTTTGAGTTTGCTGAGTTTTTGTGTTATTTTGTTATCCAAACTACAGATTAAAGTTGAACGAATATCATCCAATGCTACCAACATGGTCACATGAAAAATCATAATAAAGCCCATATTATACTAAATCATTAATTTAAAAAACGGAAAGTTTTTTGATATTGTAAAACAAATATTGCAGACCTATCGGTATGTGGTCCACATCTGTAGAATCCTAACCAGCTATTTTCAAATATATTTCTGCTATCGCTGTTACCACCAACATCGCCTTCGCTTCACGCTTTTATCTTCGAATTGCCGAGATTTAATTTAAACCTAAAATCACCTAAGATCGCCGACAAAGCGCTTCCTTGAATCTGTCGCATTTCTTTTTTAATAAATTCGCTGCCGCATGCCATTATGAAACTGCCCAAACCAGAGGATTTCGGAGGGATGGGCTCAAGCCCCCTCAATATCAGAGAAAAATACGTTTCGATTGGTACGTAAGTATTTCTCATATAACCTGAAAAATTATTCATTTTGCGCCAAAATTTCCAATTCTTCCATGCTTCAAAATATTGTGCTGAATCCATCAATGACCGAAACTACTATCACAACCCATTAGGTGGAGAGAAAATAAAATAGTGGGACAGGATTTTTCTTTACAGTATCTGTGAATGTGAAGAGTGGCAAAGAAAATGTTTGTGGTAACAATTTTTGTAGTATAACAGCGTTGAAGTTTCCCTGGAACCTTTGTTGAAACCACTCTTGAACATAAGCGGAAATACCTTTTTTTGCATAATGTAATCATACTCCAAGTTTTTTTTATCAAATAAAAAAAAATTATAAAATAGTCCATCCTTTGATAAGTATCTGAGCAACTATTTTACCAAAATTCATTGAAATCAAGAGGGTGTCTGTCATGCTACATAGAAACTGTTTATTTTGCTTGCTAATGCATATAGAAAATGATGCCAAGAGTTCCTATTCCTACTAATATACAAATGGCATTACTGTGACAATTGAAAATCCACAATGCTATTGCATTGACCAAGTTGTTTTAGGGTAGTATAAGTATATTTTACAGTTGATTTGTAGTTTCTTAAAAGTTGTTTGTTTACTAGTTGTATGAAATTTAAATATTTATTATATTTCTTTTTAGATTAATTAGTTATTTAGTCTTATTAACTTGATTTATTCTACTTTACAGTTTTCATAGATCATAAAATGAAATGGGAGGATATTGAGATAATGGATAAAGAAGCAAATTTGAAAAAATATACACTTCAGAGGTGCGTACAAAATCTACTCCAATTGTACAAATTTGCAATCAGATACATATTATCGAACATTTATAAACTTACAATTCTCAATTAATCATGTTATTTTCTTTTGTCATGTAACTTGTAGTAATGTTGTGAATGTCTGTCGGCCAGACGAAGACTTGAACAAAATCAAAATGTTCTTTCTAGTTTTTGCTAGATGAATAGATGTGAATACATGCAACATACCTTGAATGACATCTGTGATTCATTTAATCTTTTTCTTGAATCCTCATTAATTTCCATATTCAGCCCATTATGTTCACTACTCAGCCTCTCCGAAACAATTATTAACATATATTACCACCATCAAATTAAATATTTTCTATAATTTTTCATTCATTTCACCTTTTAGGATTTTGACTTTTTCATGTACTAGCTTTAAATGCAAGGTGTATGCACTTTAAAATCCATAAAATAAGTAAATACTAATGTAAAAAAAACAAAACAACAACAATCCCAATCTCTATTTGAAATGAAACAACACTGGATTCCTTTCAGAAACTAGGAGTGTCCAGAGGACCATTAGTGTGCAGAGGTATAGAACAGGTAGGAATGGGAGTGATAAGAGAGGACAACAAAATCCTCAATATTTGTACCCCTTCTTACATATTACAAGTGCAATAGTGACAATACTAAATTGTTATCTTGACATGTGAAATGGCAATTGATTGAATCAGCCATGTTTATAACATGAAACCAAGGAAACATCTCAATTAATTCAAAGGAAAATTTACACTTCAGATTATTGAAAAATCTTTTCAGCGAGTCTCTACAACATGAAAACAATTGCATCAAATGTTTCCAGTTACCATCTTCAATAGTATTCTCTCTACTCTGATGAATCAGTCACGACAAAGCCAGTTTTAAGTATCAACACAGAGAACATGAAATGTTAGATTTATGACAATGTAACATATCCTCTATACAAGATACCTCTCGGTCCAAGTTCAGCAAGTATTTCATTTTGTCTAGTTTAGTAATTGAGGTGTTAAGTGTCCACAAACAGATAAGCACTCATTCATTTTTAGCACCAATCATATATACGTGACATTTATATAATTGATGCCTATATATGACAAAATTACTACAAACACCTCTCAGTGTGCAAGTCCTGTACATGTTTACTTCAATTATTTTGTTTTGGCAAGATAATTTATCAAATAGTTATTCATTTGGAAGATTATCTTAAAACAAAAAAAGCCTGAATGAATGTGTTTTATTCAGAGGTGGAAATACCACCATGATATTACGGCCACAAAATGTGATTTGAGAAAAACTTTCTGAAAACTATTTTATTTATTTTGAAACGAGATGCTCAATAACTCCACTTCGTAGCTCATGAAGGACACATATATATCCTGGCATTTCAACTCTTGACACCAACCTGTTTTAATTTAACCATTTCAACAACTTAATATTTTTTCTCATATTCAATCAAGACTGATATTTTACATAAATTGCAAATTGAAGGATTCGTCAACCGAAGGAAATTATCATCATATTAAAATACTGATATTTTGTTCATTCCATCAAACATGCATACAAAATTAAGAGAAGCAAAATAGCTTATCTTCATTCAACCTGGCAATAAGAAAACCTATTATTTAAAAAAATAGAAACTTGAAATGAGTGATTCACTAACAACTTCAGTTTAGTATAATACTAAGAAATTCTATTCAAGAAAATATAATAATTCTATTCAAGATAACAAAGCCATTCTTACACCTTACAGAAACTCTGCTGTTATTATTTTCTTCATTAAATTCATGTAAATATTAACTTCACACAGACACAAAATTCTGATGAGCTCCAACATGTCATAAACGAATTAATGAATTTATTCAGTACACAACCATCCTTGCTTCATAAAGAACAGAAAGTAAATGACAAACAATGAAGCAGTAAAATAGGAACACAAAAAAAAACTGATTGAAAGACATTTCCACATTACTTTGTTTTATTATTCATCAACAATACTTTAAGTTATTCTAACTGTTGAACTATGGGCTTCTCAAGACTAAAATGATTGGCAACATCAACTTAACGTGTATTAACAAATAATTATTCATGAAGGCATACAAATTCCTGAATACTGCAGGTGCTTTTATTTTTTTGGTATAAACTCAATTCGGGTATCAAAATATTGTTTTGCTGCCAAGAAAAGGAGAAGGTTCAAAATGGGTAACTTGAGAAGTCCACACATTTATAATTATGCTTAATATTAATTATGTACAAAAAGCTATCTGAATCATGAGGTCATTGGGCCAATAGCCACCATCACAAGCAATCACACGCATGAAACAGCACTGGAAATTAAACCACATAATGTGCATAATGAAGTAATAATTTACAAAGTTTGATTTGCTTCGAGCTAGGTTGAAACTCATTTTTGTATTATTTTTTTGGGATTCGTGTTGCTTGATTCTAACATTCAACTTTTTGAATAGCATCTTTTTCCATCCTTCTGGAGAACCATATTTTCTTCAAAAAAGGTAATTCTTTTGAAGGAAAATAGTCATACTTGAGGTACACAAGGCTATACTATACACAAGTACTGCCTGTCCATTATATGACCAAAGGATTCTCTTTACTGAAACCAAAATCTAGGAAAACAATGACCCACCCCATTTGCCAATACAAGAAACACAAAGAGCAAGACAAATATCCACAGCACTTAACTGAGTGGATATCATCTTGCAGGAACAATGAACATCTAAGCAGTCTTGGGACATAGTGAAGAGACACTTATGTCCACAAATAAAATCTGCTTTCGTTCAATTCACATGGTCACTTTGTCCACTGCAATTGACCATTTGCCTCACATATTTAAATTGACAAATGACTTGGTCAGAACACTATGAGTCATCAGACATAAAAGAATTCTGAGATTTCAATTGCTCTAATGTCTCAATTTGCTGACGAAGAAATAATATCCTGAAAAGAAAAAGATAAACAATAATTATCACTCCACATAATAATCACTTGTTTAAAGCTACATCATTACATTCAAAACTGATTAGGGCAAAATCTATATTACATTAAATTGCGTAACACAACCTATCATAAGTTGATTGAAAACATTTATTAGATACAATAGTTGTTAAAAAAATATTCACATGCTTGTACATTCTCACACAAACTGAGCATTGTACTGCCTAAAGAAATATTCCACCAATAAAGCTACAATGGATCCTTAATTATGTTTACGGTTACATTCACAAACTACAAAACACTAGTGAGAAGAAAAATACATTTAATCAGTTAAGGCAGAATGGTTGCTCCGAACATATGTTACATTTCTTATTATTTAAAATATGAGATTGACATTTCCATATGATATTAAATTTCCATTTTACTGATAATATGAACTTTATTATGACATCACACAATGTAGATGATGGCAATGAATAGCAGTTTTTTAGCTTCGACTTCTAGTTACGATATTGGAAAATATACAAAATAAAATTTAATTAACAAACTCAAATCTCTATTAACAAACCCTTTAGAATTTCCTTCTTTTTCTTTCTTTCTTTCTTTTTTTTTTGGTGGGGCTTTAGAGCTCGTCAACGGCAAGGTCATTAGAGCCCATGCAGGTGGGGGAAAAATGCAGTTTCGCACCAAAGAGTAAAGACTCTTCCCCGTGCGTGGGACTCGCCGAATATCTCGACCATACCCACTATAAAAACCCTCCTGAATTCAACAAATATCTAAATACAAAGATGAAAGAAAAGGAAACAGTTGCCAAACACATTATATCATAAAAAGGAAAAAAAAGTACCTTGACTAGTCAAAGTCCTCTGCCTTGACAAAGTACCCAAAGCAAAATAGAGTATCAATGTTGAAATTAAGATTAGAATACAATATAAATATAACCGATAACACATCGATTGAAATGATCAATGACTGTCTTTTCCACTTAGACCAAATTTTCTCTTAATTATTCTCCCTACACTAGGTAAAAAATGTAAATTTTAGCATCTGTTATTTAGAACTATTAGAGCATGCAAAAGCATGAAATAGCATGGTATTTATGTTATTCATATTGAACATGGTAAATGCCAAAATCTTGTTAAAGTTTTTAGAAGACTTGAGATATAAATATTGTATTAGAAAAGAATTGGTTTATTTTGCTGAGAACTCAACACAAATTTCTCTCTTATAAAAATCCTCAAAATGCATAATTCATTTCTTGCTTCAGGCTTCGAAAGAAACACCCCAGTTACATTGTACTAACATAATCACCAGTTCCTGTTCCAAGTATTTAATTAAGGGTTAACAAAAAATATAAAATAAGACTTATAATTAATGTAATATAACAAGGTTGACTGAAGTCAAGTTGTCAACAATTCACAAAACTTGGAAACATTTACCAAAGGAGTTCCATTAATTAATAATACACAAAACCAATATTAACAGTTTGAAATGGGCAAACACATAGTTTATTGAAATCTCGATAATAAATTAAGGTTTTCATTCGATCTTCAGTCATGCGATACAGCTGCTATTACTGGTGGAACAGTTTTCATGTAGCTTTTGTTTAATAATTCTTTTCAATGTATGAAATTACCTTTGCTCTTGTAACGTTGCTTGTATTTCTGTGAGTCGTACTGTAGACCGCGCAGTCTTCAATTCAGCAGAGACCCTAGTGCACTGTAAACTGCCCATTGTATGACCTTCTTCATTTAGTTTTTGGGCCTAAAGAAGAAAAGTGTAAATTAATGCATCAAAACTGTGAAAGTTTTAGTTCCATCATCCACTACTTTGTTACTTCATTACTAAACACTTACTTGTTTTTCAAGAGCCTCAGCTGGCCATCCTCGAACATGATTCACTAAATCATCTCTATAATGATTTGCCAAGCTTGGGGTGAGGTGGGGTCCCTGAGGACGCAGAGCATGTAGAGAACTGCATCCTCCTACTCCAGCTTGAGCCAGAGATTGAAGTGAACTCAAACTGCTAGGAGGACTAGCCACTAAAATATGAGGGAAAAAAATCATCATTTCTTTTTCAAAAACTACCTCACAGTTAAGACAGCATCTTTCATAACAGTAACTAATAAAGAGAAGAATAAACAACTGATGGAAATTCCATTCCACAGAATTCTTAAACTTATGACATAATATTTTAATCAGGCAATGAAAATTTTGATGAAGTACGAGTAAATAAGAAACTTATTTCCAAGTAATAGCATTATTCTTTGATGACCTGAAAATATTTGTAATATTTCAGTTTTAAATAATTGTTAAATACAAATTAATAGACCAATTCCTCAAAGAATATGATAAATCATCACACATGCAATGAATTTCATAAGACAGGTGTTCAATTCAACAACACTGAAGTTATTAATACCTTCACAAGGAACATAAAATGTACTTCATTTAAGAAACACTTATATACAGAAATAGCCATTAATATGGGATAGAGTAGGCAAGAAGGCTTGTAATCTTATGACTAGTGCAATTCAATGTTATCAAGTGTTAAACAAATACTTTACCTGATAAATATTTAACATTTGGAACCCATTGAACTAGGTGGGGGGAGGGGGGGCGGGCGTACGTTTTGGTATGAGTTTTTAAAGAGAAGCTTAAGTAATGAATCAATAATTTAAAACCTACTAATGTAAATTCAAGAAACCTATTAATGTAATTTTAAGAAGTGCATAAGTATGTCGATCATTTTATAAAATTATTTGATTCTCAGTTGGCAATATGATTGTTCAAATATACAATTAACTAACGTCCTCTAGTTTACCATCCAGTTCATTTCTAGGATCTTGCAGAACAATCATAATGAATGTTGTTGGAAAGTTAGATCTACAAGTTTCAAACTTCTACAAGAATTAATATTCTTTTATATTGTGGGAGAGTATAACGAATTTCCTTCATTTCTGTCCTTTGATTAGTAGATTTAGAAATATGATTGAGAAAATCTTCGTAATGATTTTGTAACTAAGTTTCTCATTATTCATACAATAATGCACTCATTCAAGTAGTCAACAAGGAAGCCAAGGGGTTGAGATCATTCCAGAACTCATTGTTTCTCTGCATCTCTGGATCTGTGAACTAGTTTTTGCTACAGAATAAATTGGTACACTAATGTGGTTTGAATATTAGAGAAACAAAAAATAGTCAAAATAAATAAAAAACAATTTGTCTGATGCAACCGGACAAGGTAGACCTTTCTGTAATTTACTACTTAATTATGCATATTAAATTATGTGCAAGACCATATTAATTATAGTTAATTTCTGCTTCATGCAGATGACCTGAAATTATTTAGATCTAATATGCAATCTACCCCCAAGTGACGAGTTAAGAATAATTCGGAATACAATTTATTTCAATGCCTTACCATTTGTACTACAATCTTTTCAGACATTATACATCGACTTTGCCTGTTTGTATCTTCACAACAGGTGTATTTCTGTTTTGCAACGTTTCGGGCGTTCTGTCAATGTCTGTCTTCAGGCATCCGGCAGCACCGGTACAGGGTATCTTGGTTCTTGAGGCAAGGACGTTATCATTGGGTCACAGTGACCCAGCGATGTAGGTGATATGTTTATCCTCCAGTGTTGTGCTGCTCTAGTATTAGTACCCTTCATTATTGGCATCCATAGGGGATACATGTTGATTGAAGGTTGACTTATTGGATTACTAGCCAGGCGGATGTATGTGGACTCCTTGATTTTCTGTTTTTTTTAGATCACTTTCTCTGGGGATGGGGGAGGCCTTTTCACATAGGATGCAATGTCCGTTTTTCCAGGCGTGGTCATCTAACCTTGACTTGAAGGTTTCTGCCTGGCGGATGGCTTTTTGGTGTTCTTTTAATCGCACGGAAAGGGTTCTTCCTGTTTCGCCAATTTATTCTTCGCTGTATTCACATGGAATACTGTACATGCATTCCTTGAGTGTTTGGTTTTCATCTGTTGGCTTCATCTTGGTGAGAATGCTCCTTACTGTTGTTCTGGAGCTGAACACTGTCCTCAATTGGAATTTGTTTCCAATTTTCTTGAGTGTTTCCGCTAGACCTGGAACGTACGGTATGACATTCGTGCCTATGTTCTCTTTTTGTTCTTTAACGCTTGGTGTTTTGCATTTGAAGGCCTTATGGACCATTGTAGCCATTGGAGTGGAGGTCCCTCATGATGGATGATTGTTCTGCCTTCAGTTTCTTTCTATCCAAGCACATGATATCTGCTCTGTTGGCTAGGCATTTGGCAATGCCTATTTTGGAGTTCATGGGGTGGTTTGAACTGTAATGGAGATATCGTCTGGTGTGCGTTGGCTTGCGGTACACTGTGATGTGGAGGTGGTTGTCTGATCTTTCTACCAGTACGTCTAGGAAGGGAAGAAGTCCGTCTTTTTCCATTTCGATCATGAACTGTGTGTGTTCCTCTTTTTGATTGAGGTGTGTCAGGAACTCTTGGAGGTGTTCGTTGCCATGTGGTTATATTGCAAATACATCATCCACATATCGTATCCACATGTTAGGTTTCATTGATGGCCTCTTGTTCGAACTCTTCCATGTATATGTCACTCATCACGGATGAGAGTAGAGAGCCAATGGCCATGCCTTCTTTTTGCATGTAGTAGTTGTCACTGGCTCTGAAGCAAGTTGTTTTGAGGCACAAGGTGAGTACTTCCATTATGCCTCCTACGTCAAGTTCTGTCCTTTCCTTCAGGGAACAGTCTTGTTCTTTGTCAATGTCTTGAGTGTCTTAATTTCATTGGTGCTAACGTCACAAATATAACATAACGTTGTCAAGAATTTCATACAGAGAAGAAATCATTGCCTTACGATACACTTTTCTAAATCTTGTACGAATACAATGCCTTATTATTTTAATGACCATGAGCTTGTTTGTTAATAAAATTAAAAAACTTTTGATGGACTAGTGATTCAATGTTTTCATGTAAGGGAGAATTTAGTTTAGGTAGAAATCAAACTGGCCTCATACAAATTTATTCTAGGAAGTTTACAAGTGCTCAAGCATTCAGATCTTAAATTTTTTTTATGCATTGGTGTGGCTGTACCAAAGAATGTGTGGTTCTACAACACACATCAAAAGGTTACAAACATTAACTATAAGAAAAGTAATACAAATCAAAATGATAGGATAGTTACGTACTTTAATGAGAAGTTTAAATTGAATATTTTTCTTCAAGACTGATCCAGATTGTTAGGATTTTTGTTAATATATACAAGATATGGTAACAGTAACAGAAATTTACAGCCAAGAAACTAATTTTGTCAATGGTAAACTAGTTTGCCAAGGAAAGAAGAAAAAAATAATGGATCTATAAACTAATATTAACAATCTCGAGTGGGTTTTCTGATCCCATATCGAGTGCGTCCCCAGGTGGTGGATAGGGGAATGCTCTACAGATATGTAGGGTAGGTGGGAAATAAAATACCACCCGCGGACCAAAACAGGATAAAACCCAGAAGCGTCTGTACCCATAATGAGCGGCTCTCTGGTCAGCATCTGATCCCCAGGTAAGGGGCGGCTGCTTTCAGCTCCAGGAATTAACAATCCCTGGTTCTAGGCTCCCAGTGGAAACACTGGACAAACCCTTTAATTACAAGCCTAATGATACGTGATGGTAACAGTAACATTACCCCAGGTGGTAGTCAATCCACCCATCAAAGGATGGCAACTGGGTTTTTGGATTCTGGGGGACCCGGACAATCACGATTACTCAGCATACTGAAAACTAAGACTTTAACGTAACTTCAATATTAACACCTTTACACAACATGGAATGCTGCACAACCGGGTAACAGAATTAGATCGGCAGAAGATTTTAATTCTTGTGTTACAAGAAACCAGATTCACTGATGAAGACACAATGGATTAAGGAAACTATCGCATATTCAAAAGCAAAACGGAAAAATTTGTAGCGAATGGCTTTTATCATACACAAGAAAATAATTGGCTCAATTTTAGAAGTAACCCCTAATAGTGAACGATTAATGACTCTTCGTTTACAGTGCGCCAAAAAGAGATATACCCTAATCAACGTTCATGCTCCTACTAATATATCCAACAAGAAAGACTTACTAAAAACTGAAGCAATTTGGACGAAACTAGAGAAAGTTACATTGAAAATACCCCAAGAGGACATAAAAATTTTATTAGGTGACTTTAACACGCAAATTGGTAAGGAAAAAGAGTATCAAAAAACAGTCGGTAGATATCCAGCACACGAATTCACAAACAAAAATGGTATGAGGCTTGTAGAACTATGCCAACGAAATAATCTTAAAATCATGTCCACTTCCTTAAGAAAATCAGCCAAAAAAATTAAGACTTGGAGTTCACATATTCAGGAATTTGGAGAATTCCAGATAGACCATGTGGCAATATCATACCCAGTACAGAAAGAAATACACAATATTCAGGTTCATCGTGGGGCAAACAGATTCAGATCATTATTTGGTGCATGTCAAAATTAAATTCACTCCCCGGAAGATACAGCATAAGAGAATGCATCTACATCATTTTGACACGAAAAGCATAAAAGAAAATAATTTTAAGGAGGAATTGGAAAACATTCAAGCAAACATGTGGGAAACTTTCAAAAGAAAATTATTCAAAAAGCAAAAGAACTATGTCCTCGTAAGAAGAATAAGAAACTCTTGGTGGGATAATACCTGTGACAGAGCACTGGAAGAGAGAAAAAGAGTCTTCCTGAATTATAACAGCAATAAGTCTCCTGAAAATCAACTACACTTGAACGAAATCAGAAAACAAGTAGCAAAGACTATCAGACAAACCAAAAGAAGATATTTGAAAGATCAGTAATTTGAATGATTTCCAAAACTACAACATGCGGGATTTTTACAAGACTTTCGCAGGTAAAATTCGCAGATATACTCCACAAAATTTATGCTTTAGAAAACAGAATGGGAAACTTGCTCTTATCAAGAAAATTGTGGGGAACTAGCCCGTTATTTACCAACTTCTTGACTGCCCCGAACCGCGAGCAAGGTTTCGAGAACACATCGCATCATATACGAATCCGGCTTCTGCTCCACCCATGCAAAATGAAGTACAGACATATTCATAAATTAAAAAACAATACAACAGCTGGAGAAGATGGCATCATTGCCGAACTATTAAAGAACCTAGGCCTCAACTCTCTCAAAGAATTGACACAAATTATTGAGAGTATTTGGAAAACAGAAAAACTTCCCGAAGAATGGAAATATGCTCTTATTCACCCACTTCATAAAAAGAAAGACAGAGCAGACATGAACAATTATAGAGGAATTTCTCTTTCTCAGCATATCTTCTTCAAAGAGCCCAAGAACAACTAGAGAATACAATAAGTGAATATCAGGCAGGTTTCTGCCCCGGCCGATCCTGCACAGAACAAATTTTTAATTTAAAAACAATTCTAAAATATAAAGCAGTCAGAAATAGTCCAATAATTTGCACCTTTATAGATTTTAAAAAGGCATATGACTCAATTGACCGTCAATCTCTACTGAGTGTACTTAAAGAACGAGGATTAGACCCAAAAACTTTGAGTCTAATCAAACAAACACTCACAGATACTGTCTCAAGTCAAATTTATGGGCGAAATTTCCGAACCATTCCTGATAAAAACAGGTGTTCTACAGGGTCCCCGATACTTTTCAATATTGTCCTTGACAAGGTGATACAGGAATAGGAAAAAAAATAACTAAGGAACCAAAATTATTGGAAACCAATACAGCTTGGACGACCTAAAGATAACCTCAAAATTTCATGTCTCGGCTTCGCAGATGATTTAGCAGTATTAGCAAATAATGAGACCATAGCTGTCAAACAATAGATATCCTTCAAAAGTGTGCAGAAAACGTAGGTCTACAAATTTCATTTCAAAAAACCGAATTCATTTGCTCAGAACTCAACATACAAACCTTAAACACCCAATACGGCAAAATCAACAGAACTTCACATTTCAAGTACCTCGGCGAAATCATCGAAACTACAGGTGGAGAAAAAAAAGCACAAAACATTCAACTACAGAAACTGAAGAGAGCCTACGGAAAAACCCACAATATCTACAACAAAAAATGTCTCTCCATAGGCACCAAAATTAGGCACTATAACACAGTAATTAAACCGGAGCCTCTGTATGCTAGTGAAACACTTACTCTTCACATAGAAGGAGATTTAGAAAATTTATTAAAAGAAGAACGAAAGACCATAAGAAAAATTATCGGTCCTGAAATGACGGAAGAGGGTTTTAGATTAAGGTCCAGGAAAACAACTGAAAAACTATCTAACTTAGCGGCAGACATCAGAAAGAGAAGACTAAAATTTTAGGGCCATATACATAGACTACCTACCACCAGACTATCTAACAAAATTCTAAAATACATAGAAAAAATTAAGGCCATCCCATGGATCCAGGAAGTAAAAATTGATCTAGAAAAAGCTCGAATGAAAAGATCTGACATTTTGGACCAAAAACTATACAGAGAGAAGGTAGATACGTGGAAAGTACAGTCGGAAAATGAAATCCCAAAAAGAGCAGGAACTAAATGGACAGAGGAGAGGAAGAAAAATCATAGCGAAAGGATGAAGGAAGTGTGGAGACAGAGGAAAATGAACAGTTAAATAATATGGCTTTGCGTGATCTATACAAGGGTCCATTCGCAAATAATAATAATAACAACAACAATAACTGAATATTGAAACTGAACTGAACTGTATCAAGACAGACAATTATCAAGCTCAAAAGGAAAATTGTAGGTTTCTACTATATTCTTGCTGACATGATCAAGTGAGCAGGATGCCTTATCAAGACCACTTGTTGAAGTGTTCAAGTGTTTCAAACAAGGTGTCTGTATTTAGAATTTTAAAAATACTTAGGTAACAACCATGCATAAATCAGGACCTTCTTGACATAGGTCTCATTTCCAGCTGGTATTGTTCATATCTAACTTTGCCAAAATATTTGAAAATGTAATATACATGAGACACTCATTTTACACTGTAGGACAAGATATTAGCAACACAACAATTTGACTTACAAAACAAGAATGGTATATTACATCATTGCTGATTGCATTTACAAGAAAATGGATAGAAGTAAATCAGGGTACAACAATATAGTATTTCAGACTTGGCTAACGTTTTTCCCACTGCCAATCATCATATAGCGTAGTTGATTGTACACGTATGGAATTGAGTGGGTGTAGCCCTTCAAGCGATAAATAGTTGCTTATAGAAAGAAAACTGGTTGCCAGCTATTGAAAAAGAAATTAACTTTATATCTTGGAGTTATAAAAAACATTCTTGAGCCCCAAGTTCCTGTTAGGTATTAATGAGTCACCAAAGGTCGTTATTTGCTGATGATTCAGTACTTCTTGACTAAGAATCTATTAGGAAGAAACAACTGAGGTAATAAATAGGTGACTTCAATTGTTGATAAATGATTGAATACCACAGATGTTATTAAGTGCAGGAAAGTCACATTTTACAATGTTTCTGAAATGCAACCAGTTAATATAAAAATTATAATAAAAGGAATACCATTAAAAAGGGAGTAGAATACAAGATCTGTGGGGGTAATTAAGGTTAATATCTACAATGGAATGAATGAGTAATTCGTATAACAAATAAATCTCGTGTTTGTCAAGCTTAACACGGCACTGGGCACACCCCAAATGCAATTTGTCGCTAACAGGTAAAAATTAGATTTTTTATTCGCTGAGTATAGAGTTGTGTCGTATACATATTCAATTCTGTATTGTAATATAAAAGAATACTTCTTTGCAAACAACATCCACTGACTAAAATTCTAAAAACATTTGTTAATTGTTTTCTATGAAATTCAATCATGAACTATATTAATATTTTTATTTTATCTCATTTACTTCTTACATTAACAAAAATAGACATCTTTTCCTCAGAAGGTAAGTAAAATTTAAATAAAATCTGAGAATATACATCATAAACTTACAACCTGATGAAAGAAGAATGAGTTTCAAGACAACTGCCTTTTTGAAATATCGTCCAACTTCTCTATCCGCATGCGGTCTTTTAGAAAGATATTATGAAGAATTCTTGAGAGAACATGGCATTACTTCAACTTTTGGTAATATCAAAAATAGGTATGGTATGTTCACGACATTGTTTTTGAACATAACTTACAGACGTCTTGGTCTTTTGATCTTTTTTCCACAAACACACTTCACTCTGAGAAGAGTTTGTTTTAGAACGCAATTCTGAAGCACTTGCTTGGTCTATTTCTCTTCGTTTACCATCTCCAAGTATAAAATTAAGTTTTGTTTTCATAAATGATGCAGTTGTGTCTCCATCACTTAGCGCTGTATTCCCCATAATAATTTACCTTTCAGTAATAGAAATATTTGGTACACAAGAGATTGCTACCGGGTAAAAATTACCTGCACTCACTTTGCAAATATGTAGTAACTAAACGTGCATGGCAAAATGCATGCAACTGAGTATATGTGTTAGACATTCAACAGTAAGAAGCTACTTAAAACCGGATATTGAAATTCTCTGGAAAAAAATTATAAATTGATTATTAAGGTCTGTGGTATTTTTTACCCAGTAGCACCTCCTGCCAGGTTAAAAAAAAGGAAGTAAATATAGTCAATCTAATATTCATAAAGCGGATTGTGTCACTGTCTGACAAATTGTGAGGCACTTGCCAGTATCAAAGAAAGTTGGTTGAGGGTTCTTTGAAATAGTCTCAAAAACAATTGGAGAACAAACTTTTATCACTCCCCAGAATTTTGACATAAAAAACAAACAAAAAATATTTATATCGCTTCTAGTGAAAAAATGCTTTACTAGTATATCCCCTTTTTCGTTTACAAAACTGTAAAAGAAATGACAAAAAAGGAGATATGATTGGTTCTACACCATCTTACTGCACTTTCATACTTCAAAAATACTTAGTTTTGGAAAAATATGGAGAAAGGTATCTTATACAGAATCTTCATTTTTTTCTAATATCTCTGTATGTATCAATCATATAGCATTTCAATACAAGTCAGATTAATCAACTAAAAATAATCTATTACCTTTACTTGAAACATTTTTAATGGTGGATTTTTTTGAGAAATATAATTTCGAAATCAAAATCGATTTTCTTGGTGCGATAAAAAAAATCAAAGAATCTCATAATTGTATTTTCAATGGCATGTGGGGTATTATTTTATTGGGGAAAATTTCCCTTTGTTTCTTCTATAAAGAGTTTAGCAGTAGATAAAATAAGAGCATGGTTTAATCTTTCAATCTTTCTAAAAAAAACTATTGTTGCTCAAGTTAATTCCAATGCAGATGGCCATGAATTTAGAAAGAAATGAAAAACAAACTAAGATAACATTAGAGGTGCTGTGTGGATGTCATGTTCTCTTAAATCAATCTTATTGAGTACTACTACAATCAAATCAATTTTGAATTGCATCAAAAGTTATGTGTAGCAGCCACATGTGAATGTTGACAGAAGATTTGTTCATTACACCAGAAGCTAATGCTATAACGGAGTTTTGGCTTGCGTAGTATGGATAGTTGTACTTATGGTGATGCTTTCCAGATTATTTTTGCTATCTTTATTTGTAAATAAATATTTATATTTTACAGAAAATGGAACAAAAGGATTCAACACATTTCTAAAATAGCAGTGGGTATGAAGAGCAATAAGTTTGATGACATAAAATAAAAAAATACTAAATATGATGTGCAAGTTGGAAGAATCCAACAATTATTTTCCCAAGCCTGTCTACTGTGTTGCACTTCATAGTATTTTGCTGAGACAGAAAATATTTATTTTGCTCTGGAAGTAGTATACCAAAGGTCGGAAATTTGTGGGTTCTTCACTCCTTGTAATCTTTCAATGGGAAGTCATGTTTTAGAAAGAAATCCATCAGGCAGTTGTTCATGTGCTATGCCACCCACAGGATAAATTGATGTCAAATGTACAGTGACAAATAATTATGTTCAGAACCCAATGAACGTAATTTTTATTAATAAATTTTGAGTTGTTCATAATATTTTAAAAATAATGCAAACATAACAAAGGTCATTTTAACTGAGTAAAAAAGTAATTTATTACACTGTACTACCTGTTACCGGTAGAATACATGTATAGTACAACAAATTACCATATCATCTGACCACCTCAATTGTAGATTCGTATGTGCCGAAATGTCAAATAAAAAGTTATTTTAAGAATTACATTTACAGAGTCAGAATGCACAGAAAAATGTTTTAAAATTATATGCAGTTTTATGTTTTATTTCTTTCAGAACAATATTTTGTGTTGAGAATAATTTTGTCTCGTGAATGTACATAAAGGTAACTAATTAATGTCAATATTTTTTACCATGTGTATTATGTTGAATGATAGATACTTGAGCATATGTCTTTTGTTTCAAACTGTTTATTTTTTTAAAGTAACTGTGATTAATAATACATTTTCAGTTCACACAAATATCTGCGTCAAAAATAATATAAGACTTTTAAAGTTTTGTTAAAGGTAGGTGGATGTGATTTAAGAAAATCCATAAATGATTTCGTGGAAGGAATTTGGAATAAAATCCTCAAAAAATCTCCTTAAGAGTGATAATTTATAAAAACAAATGTAGGATTGAATGCTTCTCATATATCTCGCAAGATTGACAAAAAAAAAAGTTATAAAATCCAAAATGACATCATTATCGGGTTGTTAATGTGGTCTCTATTATCTTGATTAAAAATCAAAAGATTGAATTAATTACGAAATAAGTATCCAATATCTTAGAAGTAAAGTATATAGGAGTTAAAAAGATTTTCAAATATGAAAATACAGTATATGTACCGTGTGCGTAGTGCCGTGGGAAACAATTAATTTAATGAATATAGTTTACTTATGAACGTAGCTATATATGGAATAATAGTATGAGGTTCTGGCTATGACAATATACAGAAGCCTCTTAAACTCAAACTTAAAGGGAAAGGATATAAGTTTCGAGTTAACGAGTTTTCATGTTTTAGAGGACCTTTAGATAAGGTTTTTTACATTATCAATTTCAACTTATATTACATTAACAACTTATATTACATTAACATTATATTACATTAACATTATTCAAGTTATAGTCACATGAAAATAAAAATTCGACTTATACAGATTTATTATACTACATTTGTTTTCTAGATATTTACACGTATAAAGATTATTTTAAAAACCGCTTTAAAAGAAATCTGTAATTTTCTTTGCGTCAAGGAATTAACACTATTGACAATTCAATTGTATTTTCGATTGCAAACAAGGCACTAAATATATTGTCCTCGATATCACTACATCATTCATTGAAAGTACAAAATCATTTTTTGGTGTTGGTTATTGACGACAACGAAATTATAGCTTGGAAAAGAATTTCGATTTACAGAGGCCGCCAAGTTTACCTATTGCTTTTTTGAGTAATGGAGTCAGCTAGATTTGTAGTTAAAGTTAGAGAGCATGATGTGTATGGATAGTACACCACAGGGAAATCATATTCAGAGCATCTAAATAATTCAACGAGAGAGAATGGCCAATTTCTTTGTCTTTGAGATGATTTCGAGTTGACAGGTTTGGAGTCCAAGAGGCTCCACTGTAATTGCCTTACGAGGAGGGGAAATTGTTTTTTTTTTTAACAACAAAGGATATTAAAAATTAGATATTATGGAAACTATTTTACTTCAGTTACTACTGTTAAATATCACAATATTAAAAGCTCAGTGTAATAACAAAAAGTACTTTACTATCAAAGGTATTATGAGGTGTACGTTAAAAACCACAAAGCTCTTATTATAATTATTATTTAGTTTGCTGCTAACAGATCACGAAAAAACAAATACAAAACATCTTGTAAAATTATTAAGAGATTGTTTCTGTCCTTTTATGAATGTTAACAGATATGTATGGATGTGTATGCACATGTATTGATGTGCACTGTGCAACAAATAAATTTGACATCCATTTTTGAAAGATCCGATTGATATTGCAAAGCAAAACCACACATTTTGAAGGCATGATTCTAGTAAGATTGGTAGGTAAGTAAATGCTTTCCTAAATCGCAATTAGTTTAATTTCTAGATTACTCCCAATATTTGAAACCAAAATTTATCTTCTATAAATTTCTAATTTATATTCCATACAATCAAAATAAAAATCCAGACAAAATGGAGTTTTTTTCTAAATTGCACATTTACTGATCATAGAAAGAAGGCAGATTTACTAGAGAATATAACAAATCCTACATGAAACAATTAGAATGGTAAACATTAGAATGGTAATATTACAAAACAAACATATTTTGAAGAAAAAATTACTTTTAATTTGTTTCTAGAGAAGACCTAAAATGAAAATTGATGTCATTTGGATAGGGTAGAGGAAAAACTAACAGCATGAGAATGAAGGTGGTTTGGCCAAAGAGAAGATGGAAAAGTTGAAATAAGATGAGTATATAAGTGCTCATTCCATATTAAAAAATGTCAGTAGCAAAAGGCTTAATTCTTATGGAGTTCATGGAGTTTCAAATTTTTGATGATAAAGGATACTTTCTCATAAGTTAGAGTGATATTATGTACATCATTTACTTCAAGTGTAATTCTCAAAACATTCAAACTAATTCATTCACTTACAATAGTAGAGAATTGTACACAAAATGAAAAATCTCTCATACTTGCCTTCCATATTTCAGAGGAAGTAGAGACAAAATACAAACAAAATGTACATCTCAGTACTATAAAATAATGAACCAAAAGAAATTGACAAAATAATTTTAAAAACCTGGAATAATATGATTTTACATTAGAAATATATAATGCACAGTAGAACCCACTTTTATATTACTGTATGTTTATTTTACTATTGCTAACACCATATTTTTTGGTTCTTTTAATTCACTGAAGTGTTAAATTTCTGATCAAAATATTTTAAAATTAAAAATTTGCATACTTTTAAGGCACTTTTTAACACTCATGTGCTAATGTTTTATAAACTCTTACAAGCAGTGTTTGAAACAAAAACAAATTTTGATGAAAGTGACAACCCTGATTTTCGATTGCGTGCTAGCACCAGTGTTCCAAATGCAATGATATACAGTGTAAGCATTTCTGAACATTTCAGAACAAAGCATTACACTGGCAACAACAAATGGATGATTTAAATTACATAATCTGTCTGTTCTAGGAAAAATTAAATATTGTAATCAAGCACTTTTCTAGATTTCAAACGTACTACAAATTTATATTCATAAGAAACTCAACACAGTTAGGTCTGCATAACATAAAATATTTTTATATACTTCTCCATTAAAGTGGTTAATGTCTTTCAATTCTTTTAGGGAAATCTCATCCTACTGTGATCCAAGCACAATTATACTTAAAGCCATGTAACTTTACTCAGAGAAAATGTAACCTAAGAAAAAATGAAGGGAACACAGTTAAGTAGTACCAGTAAATTAGTGTATTGTACTAAACGTGGTCGTAGGCACTTTCTAACTGCTATCTTGACAATAAATTATTAAATTCTCATTTTATATATTGTCAGTACTATAAGTATGTATAAAAAGTATTAAGCAATTTCTCCCTGATAATCCCTTGTATAATATACATAAATTTTTAATGATTAAGTTGTCAATCTTACGGGGAATTGAGGTTGTGAAGTACATGGTTGTTTAGTATTTTTGTTTGTGTGATGTTTGGGATGAATGTTAATGACACCTCTAATGTGTGTGATGTTCTGTTTATGTTATGTGTTGTATTCTATTTGTCTCATGTATCCGGCAATTGTAATACTTATGATGTCCTCAGATTTTCCACAATTAACTTCTATCCTAAGTTTTCTACTATAAACTTCTAGTTTAACTGGCTTGATGTTGGTACAGAGCTTATACACAGAGTTGGCAATGCATTTATTTCGTCATCATCCATTAGGGACACGATAAGTCTGTCTCGCATTAGGTAGGCGGTACATTCAGATTTCATTAAATATAAATCTATTGGCCTCAATTCAATTCACTTGCTCTTGTAACGCTATTCTGTTCTTACTGCATCGAGCGTGTGGAACACATACTACCTTTGTCTTAGTTTGTTGTGTTATTAACTTCCATTTCTTTTGTGACTACTATTAATATTGATTCAGTTATTACTTAAATTTATTGAAGTTGGCAATTCATGTTAGGCAGAAATTTAGCATTATTTCAGAAGAGTTATATGATTTTGAGAATAATCCCCTGTACTGCAGACAACCTGGTGGTGGATGGATGTATCTCCAATTTACGTTTTTCTCCCTTGACAATTCATTGACAAGTGCAACAATCATGACTAACATTTTTTAAAGTTAACTCTTCTTCTAGTGTTTAAAATTTCAAGATGTTGGCAGACTGATCTCAAAGTTTGGGCTAAAGTGCATGTTTCTCTAGCCAAAATTTTCATGTCTCTTTTAAGAAGGATGGTTACTTGAGATAGAAATCAAACAAACAACAATTCATAATTATAAATTATTCATGAAAATACTTTAAATATGTTACATTATGTAAAAAGTTGTTTTCTTATTAATTGCAATATCAAAATTAAGTTTCGGTTTTAAAAATTAAAGATTTGTTTTAAATAAGAAACCCATATGACCTTTTCATGTGATGAAGTGATAGCAGTGAATAAGATTTGTTCAATTTGTTTCATATCAGAAAACAAATAAAATAAATTAATAACCCAAAATATTTGAGTATGCAAGATTTTTTTTTTTTTTTT
>NNCF01128887.1:47367-148140 GCA_002313205.1 Laupala kohalensis | reverse complement strand
GAGACAGCATTTACACTTCCTGTACGGTTAGAGATAGGTGACAACTATGAATGATAATAGTGTTTGCCTCCGAGAGTTCTACAAAAAAGTCCACAACAACGTATGCCTATCTACAAAAATTAACCTAAACTCTCAATAAAATGTTATTAAAAATAGAAGTGTTAAAATACTTTTGAAGAGTCATTTAAGAAGAAATAAATCAATAATCATCAAATTTAATGGATTATATGTTTTGGGCATTTAACAAAAAGTCTTTAAATTGTAAAATTTGAACAAATAGTTTAGATTTTGAAAGGATTTTAATGAAAAGACACTGCCACATCATGCCTCAGAAGCGAAAATTCAACCGATGTAGGTGTAGAGTGTACAGTGAATTGGTGTAGAGTATACAGTCAAGTTTTATATTAAATTTGTATTATTATGAATTTGAAATATTAGGATGCCATACATGTTTTTGTACAATACAGTAAGCAAAAGTATTTTGATCTTGCACTATAGATAGATTTTATTTTTTGCTGAAAAACAGAAGATTAGTCTAAGAAAAATCCTGGGCAACACCGGGCAATCAGGTAGTTGTAATATTTTCTCTGTATAGCATGATTAAAATTTATTTTATTTATCGGGTTACCATAGTGAAGAATTAATTTTATTGTACAATGTGTTGAAAAGTTAAACA
This sequence comes from Laupala kohalensis, assembly GCA_002313205.1. Classification (NCBI taxonomy): domain Eukaryota; kingdom Metazoa; phylum Arthropoda; class Insecta; order Orthoptera; family Trigonidiidae; genus Laupala; species Laupala kohalensis. The sequence goes on along the minus strand of NNCF01128887.1, from coordinate 147,464 downwards.
TTTGTTGACCAAGTTGCTGTTTGTTTACACGTACTAGGGTGAAATGTGTGGCCAATAAACTTAATCAATAATAATATTTTATAAAATAAATAATAAAATTTAATCCCATTACTTTCAAGTACACTTCAAATTTACATACACGCTTAAAATTTTCTTCTTCACTTTAAGGTAGTACTTAACATAAAGTAAAAAATGTAAGATTTTGTTTATATTTCGTAAACTTGTTGATATGACGACTTAACGAGGGGACAATGTTTCATGACTTTAACGAGAACAGTTTGCAAGCTATTGTAACTTTAATTGAACATTGTCTCTTACGGGATTTCACAAATTTTATCTGAAAAAAAAGGCTATATAAGTAAATGTAGAAATTCTTAAAACTTTTTGAAATTGTTTAATGACATTCTGGAAGTATGAAAACCCTGTGACAATTGTAAGTCACAGGATCTAAATTGGGATATTCAACAAAATGAAAAAAAAGTGTCAGCCTATTCAAGATTACAGTAGTGAAACTACACACTACATCAAGCAAACCACTTATTTAGTCTTTCCCCACCAGAGTGCGAAAACTAATGCCACTATCTTCTTTTCCGACCTTTTCCAATACATGAAGTTCAAAGACATGAGAGCATTGATGAGTAATTTTTCATTCTTTCAAATTGACATTGAAATAAATTACTTTGAGCTTTATGTTGATGGAATACTTTTTCAGAGACTACTTCATCTTTCCACAAAAAACAAGATGATTCTCAAGACATTCTATGAATAATCAATGTTAGAAGTAACCTCAAAAACTTTCATCTATTTACGTGTTGTTTACAAGTAACATGCTCAGTTATGAATGACAATGTTACCAACTTTAAAGTGTAAAATGCAACATTGCCGCAAATGAAGTGTAAAATAACACAAGTTATTTTAGTTCGTATTACACTGAAATTCATGGTTTAATACATGTGACATATCTCAAGTAATCTAAGAAGTTTTAAATAAGTACTAAATAAGTATTATTGTCACCGTTGGATATCTTACGGCGTAGTCAAAATTTAAAGATTTTTCTCTCTTTAGATATAATTCAGGTACAGTCACATTAAAAGTTTGAAATTTCGAATGAATTTTTATCATACACACAAATTTAAAATGTTTAAACATACTTCTCGAGATATTTTGAAATGAAGTGTACTATATGGGTAAGTAATCTAATAATAATATTCCGTAATAGCGAAGTTCATGAACTAGATTTAGTGCTAGACTAGATCTTAGGTGAGGTATTACCTTAAGAATCTCATTATGAAGGTTTACTTCACTATCGCTTATTACTTCAAGATTTTTCGTTGAAATTTTTGTTTTCTCCATTCACTTTTGATTTAATATCAACTGTAAATTACAGCTACTATTTTGTAACATTTCAGACTTCATTCCAACATGAGTGGTGAATTATACTTGAAAAGTTTTCAAAGCATTCAAAGTACATAACATATTACAGACATTGCGCTGGGAAAGTTCCTCCCTATTTGCTGGTGTTGTTCAAAATACATTAGAGTGGTAATCTGGTCATGAAATATGTAGTAATTCGTTTCTACAAAAGTACTGTTTGTTCACTTACGCACCATCACATACAAATATTAAGTCTACATATATAAACAGGCATCTATAAATAAAAATAAAGAACAGGAGTAAAGAAGACCTCCGAGAATAAAAGTTAGGGTTCTTTTGACCATCTCCTTGTTAAAACAACAGGTCCATTGTAAATGGCATATTGTTCTAAAATAAATGCATACAAGTAGGATGGCCTTGTAATTTCTGAAATTGTTCATCAGTACTGAAGAAAGCAAACCAGCTGCCACATCAAAATGCAAATGCAATATAGGAACTCTCATGAAAATGAGCAATTGCGGTTCGTTACAAATAGTATCTCATTTGCAAAAATTAACAATGGGGAATTGTCAAGAATTATCCAACAGGAAAAAATAATTACCATGCATACCTCAACCATGACAAACAGAATTTAGTTTAGAAGTTCGTAAGAGGAACATTACTTACATTTCCGCGCATCCACACAATCTTGGCTTTCTGAATGAGTCGGAGTTGGGGGTCCTTCTCCTAAAGAGACTGCACCTTCACTGCTAGTGTCAACTTTTAGTGGTGCCAAAGGCATCTGTGTATGCTGTTGAGCACACTGTCCTGAAGGTTCCAGAGCTTGTCTAGATAATAACAATGCTGTCTGAATTGTTTGCAGAGCCTCAGCTTGTTCCATCGTTTGAAGTCCCTTGGCTCCAGTAATTTGAGAAAGTAATCTGGGTAGACTAGCTAAAGATACAGGAGGCCCAGGGGCATTTGCTTGCGCTGGTGGAACCATTGTGGGAGTAGCACTTCCTGCAGGAGAGGACTGAGAAGTCTGTGGTGCTTGTTGTGGTCCCGGAGAAGTAGTTCGTGTAGAACCAGAAGACGTATGACTGCCTTTGGCTCCGGATTGCGATTGTGATGAAGTCTGAGATTGCTGGTATGTACTCCGGACCCCAGCCGGTGCTGGAGATGTCAGTAAATGGGAAGGATGGGAAGATAATCGAGGCAGCGCATTAGCCAATAACACGGGTCCTGGCTCACTCGACTGGGTTGCCACAGGCTGCTGCTGTGACTGCTGCTGTTGAGAACAGGTGCTGTTTCCACCGGGAGTATGAATATATGATGTTTCTGAGGTTGGAGTGCTGTCACCAGGGGATATATCCATATCTTGTGCTTGAGACTCTCCTAAGGAAAACCAACAGTAATGATTGATTAAAATTATCAATACAGGACAATGCCATATGACAAATCTAAAGAATGAGGAAAAATTTCATTTCATACTTATCCAGAAAAGGTCTTATGAGTAGTGTAGCTTAAGAGTTCCTCATATTGGAACATTTCTTTCCAAAATATCTTTCAAATCAGAGAAATAAACAAGAAAATAATTCTAACAATGAGACGGAATTATTTTTCTTAAATTTCTCATGTTGAAAATATATGTAAAAAAAATAATGAATGAATACATTTGCTAAGATACACATGGAAAAATTAAAACTAACTTGACTAATTAAATTCATTGAGCTACCAGAATATGACATTAAAACAACAATAAATAATGAAAAGAATAAACAAAATTGCAAGATCTTCTATGGAAGAACAGAATAAATTTTTTGTGATTGTAAGATAAAACCTTTCAGTCCTCCACCGACTTCTACATAAGCTTTTAAGAAAAGCAAAAAGTAAACTCCTCATTCCAGCTTTCCACTAGCGTGAGTATAGTGAAATACAGTTACAAGAGACCTACTTATGAAATGGATAATTTCAGATGTCCCGAGAACAAACAAATAGAAACAATGTCTTAATTTCTTGGATATAGGATGGCAGATTATAAGGGATTCCAACTAAAAGTGGACAAAACATATTTCCCCACAGTAAAATCCAACCAGAGTAAGCGACAAGGTAATTTTTTGAGAAAATTCAGAGAATATTTCAATGGATGCTTCTCATGTGCATTAATATGTATAGTTCCTCTGTCTGCATAGCACCAGCAACAGCACTACCAAGCCTTGCTGGAGCCGCCGTGCCCCATATTTAAAAAAGCTGTAAAAGTACAATCTATGAAAATACTAAGTTTTATCCACTGTGGAAAAATTGGTGGTACTCTTAAGAGCTTTTCAACATGATTGGATCACTGTTAGTCACATCACTGCTGCGATACAAAACTTCCCTCACATTTTCTGTGTTTTTTCTTCTTCATATTTTCCCAGGACAGTTTTCCCCTAAAAAATTTACTTTTACTTGAGTGTATTAATTGGCACCTTATTGTCCATCTTGTTTCATCAAGATAAACAAAGTTTTCCCTAATTATTGCTTAATTTTTTAAAGAATATGACATCTGTATAGAAAAGATTTTCCTTTGGGGATAACTTAAATATAATTACAGAAGCTGAGATGTACGTAGTGTTATTTTGAGCTGTAGATCAAAACTTGCAAATACCTACTTCCCTGCAAGACAAAATTATGTGGAAGGAAGATACATTTAATGCTAACATCTGACCCTATCTGTGCTGTGTACACAACAAAAAAATAAGCAAATGCACACCACAAATCTGCCTAATTTAGCTCAAGTATCTTTTAATATGACAAATATGGAATTGTTTTTAAACATAGTAATTCAATATAAATGTGTCAAGTAATTCAATGTAAATGTTATGTTCAACTTATTTAAAAACTATTTCCCACTCATAAGAGAAATAACTGTTCCCTGCGGTCTCTCTTTTACTGTACGTTCCATAATCAAGCATCCTCTACTCACCATCCAAATGTTTTCGCCTTTCATGATTTTCCCCTTCATCTCGTGAACTCCCTGAAGGGCCCGACCAATATGCTTCTCGCTTCTCTTGTTGCCTAGAAGCAGTGGTAGAGAGCATGCCCTTTGAGAGTCCATCTCGTGAACTGCTTAATGAAGAACGTGAGTTGGAATGTTTATCATGAACTGAAAAAAGAAAATTTCAAAAGATGATCATAAACTTTAAAATTTAATCTATACAAGTGACAACATTTGTGTATTTTATATTGTTCTGTAACATACAAAATGTTTGGGCTAGAAGTGATCCAAGGAGTGTAACAGCTTTTAAAAAATAATTTTTATTTCCAGTGGACATTTACTATGAGAAGAATTAACTTGTTTCACCTTCCACGAAAAACAACCCAGTGAGCACAAATACATAAGTTTTCCCATTTTTATCAATGAAATAAAACAAAAACCTTAACATTTTATCAGTACAGTTTTTGCACACACCAAAATAAGAGAATATTTTGCAGGTACAGGAAACTATTATTGTGACACAGCTAAAACAAAGTCCTGAAAGCTCAAGAGAATGAAACAAAAAATTAAAGTTTGGAATCTAAAATAAAGGTAAAAGACCTCAAATATATGTTTCAAATCCTACAGTGAAGTATTTCAAAGTAGAGGTTAATTTATTAGCCAATTACAAAATATATGAAAAGATCAAAGAGAACTTTGAAGAAGTCTTTAACAGAATACTTTATGATATCTATCATACCAAATTTCCCACAAAACAGAAGTGATATTCTAATGAGTGACGAATGTCTCCCATATCCTATAGTAATACCTAAAAAGTACAATAATATAGTTATGTAATTTAGATGTCAATGAGTAGACATGCCAATAAATAAATCTCTCTCTAGACTCTGAATACAGATATAAATACAATAGAATTTCTTTAAAAATAGTTTTCATACAAACTAAAAATATTGTGACACATAAATGAAAATTTAAAAAACAAGAAAGGTATGCAGAAACTAAGTAGGCCTATTTCACACAATGATTCAAGCATTGAACATATACTACAAGTACTGGATTAATAAAACTGTTCATTTGGAGCTAGAACCAAAACAACAACAATGAAAAAGCAATTTTAGAACCGACTGATCCCTATGAAACAGTTTCATAAGTGCACAAAAAATTTCGATGCATATTAAGAACTCACATTTATGAAAATGATAGGACAAGAAAGATACTTAAATTGTTAAAGATGTAAATATTTCTTTGGTCGCACAAAACAAATTTAACATTAAATCATTAATTACAACTAATTTCCAAGAAAAGGAACACCCTCTTAAGTTACCAATCATTTTGAAGTGCTGGTAGGGGAGAATATTCATTTACCTTAACCAGAAAAGATCATAGAATTTAGACATTCCATTGCAAAAATGTAAAATTACAAAATATGTACTTTTACACGCCACCATAGAAGCACTAGTTCAGTCCGCAGGAGATGATGGGGTCAACACTACCCAAAATATCCTGGTAAATTAACGTAAGTGAAGTGGGTGGCCGATATTTAATCANTGGGGTCAACACTACCCAAAATATCCTGGTAAATTAACGTAAGTGAAGTGGGTGGCCGATATTTAATCACAGTAACTCAAATGTAAGTCTCCCAAACATTTTACTTTGAAGACATAACTCAAGATATGTGTGTCAGAGTGACTAGGATTAAGTACACCTCAAAAATGGTATAAATGGAGATTTGAACCATTCTCCATCAAATTCATATCCTTATGGAGCAAAATTTTGAATTATTTGACTTAAAATTACTATGGGCTTATATGAAGTAACTTATGTTTTTTTTAAATTCTGGTAGAAGTACCGGCTTACCATAGCAGGGGGAAAAACCCTACTAAAACATAGCAAATGGAAATAGGAAAGCAATGACATTAAGATTCTTATACCTTACAAGGAACTTACAAGAATAATTCACCAAAACCTGTCAAAAATGCTGTTCTAAACAGAAATGGCAGCAGCATCACATGACTGAAGCCAATGTGACCTTTGTCAAAGAAGGAGAAAAACAACAGTGTAAATTAATTATCAAGTTGTAAAATCACAAAAGAATTGTCCTCATCCAATATAAAAAAATCAGTAGAATGAATTATTAATTAATAATAATTACTTTGGTTAAAATTTCCAAGATTCGTGAATAGTTGGCCACTTGACTTCAGTCAACGCAAATATAATACCTTAAGGTTAATTGCTTGAAACTTAATGTTCACCCAATTTTTAAAGGAATGCAACTCAAAAAGGGAAGTATCCATTGAAACATGTTCACAGTATATTTGTTTGGAAAAGTTCATGCATTAATAACGCAATTTTCAAAATTGAAAATTAGTTGATTCAAACTTAAATATCATAAATGCTCATCTATCAAATCTAGAAGTACTACCTTTCAACACTTCTGCAGGCAAGTTGTGCTTGGAGGACCAATGATTGTAATTTGATTGCTATCATCACAAATGTTACACCATAAGAGAATAACTTCAACAAGTATTTAAGAATGAATTACCTGTGCGACTACTGCTGCTGCTATAACTACTGCTACCACCTCCTCCACTGCGATCCAAATCCCGAAGTCCTTTGTCACGTCCTCGATCTCTTTCTCGATCTCTCTCTCGATCCAGCCATTCACGAGGTTTTTCCCATTGTGAAACCTCTGTTTTACAATTATAGTAGTACTTTTTACCAGATGAACTTATATGTTCTGACCAGTCACCAACACGTACCACACGCTCTCTTTCTTCTCGTTTGTCCTGAAAAGAAAATAGACATTATTTAAAGTAACCAAACAAAAAAATGCAGACAATGAAAGAGAGAAAAGTTATTTTTATCCAATCAATGGAGAGATTAAAAAATTAGTATTATGGAATCAGCTAACTCATTAATAATGTATATACTACAAAAATAACAAAAGTTCGGAAAAAATGTTAAATTAAGAGAACTATGCAAGTCCACAGACCAACATTAAGTCCCAACAGAATTCATCCATTACATAGTTAAGCAGATGATGTTAGAAATATTAATGCAGAAGTAATAGTAGAAACATTTGAATCTCTTCCCCTAAGAGATATTCTCTTCACTGTACTACTTTAGAGAATAACTATTTGTCTAGAAGATTTTCAAACGAGCCTTCCATGATTTAGAGAGCCTTCCCTTACTCTAGCTAATGCCACTTATTAGTTTTACTATACTGTAAACTCCTCATATACTTCGTTTCAATGCGAGAAAGTAATTTTTATTTTACCTGGCGTCAACAACAATTTTTGTATTTCCTAAATCTATAAGGTCAAGAGGAACAAATGTTCTATGAAATCTGATACCTCTATTCATTCGTTGAAATAATTAACAAATAAACATTAATTGTGCAGGTTGTGAAAATAAGTATTCCAATAATTCCCCGGGTTTATAATAAAAAATAATTTTTAATGTTAAATCTTTGGACATATTAAAAAAATAGTCAACCTAGTTTTTATAACTTCTAGGTCCTAGATTCATGCCAGCTTTGAAGAGGAATGTAAAATGTCAAAATATTTTAAGAGGGCAGTCATTTGGTATTAAGTATGTTTTCGTGTAATACTTATTATTATTGTACAAACATTATGAAGAAAATTCCCTGAAATTAGCTACTATAGATCCATTTTATGTTTCATACATGCAACTTCATTCTACACATCTCTCCTACACAAGAAAGCCAATCAACAACTATCATATTAAGAATATATTAGGTAACAACAGTTTTCACACTAGTTAGAAACACTTAAATACAAGTTCTTACTCTATTGGGAAAATTCTTTAATATTAAAACATTAACGAAAAATATATCTTATCAATGAGACTTACTTGGCAGGAATTATGTAAAGGTTTTCGCTGAGATGATTCTCTTGAAGATGTATTCTGAGTTTGAACTTTTATGGGATGTAGAATAACCTAAAAAAATTAATAGCACTTTGCAACTTGGCATTATGAATATATTTTAACCTGAACATGTCACCCTAAATTTGTTCATTTTAAGACAGACTACTTTTTAAATATTGCTCGAGTTCTACCATTGATATTGAAAATACTATACAAATGCTTTGTTTGTTTCTTTCTTTTTTCACTTGAAATAAGCTTTGTAATGTAAAATTGTATTACTAAACTGATTAACATTAACCAACACTGACTTAAGTTGTAGTTTATACCACTGGCAGTCAATTTGTCAACAACCCAAGTTACCCAAGTTTATCACGCATAAATTCATTAACTCCATTCTAAATCACAACGACAATGATAAATAAAGTTAAATGAATGCATAAGGCATATATCAACACACATTACTATGAAATAGGACAACCAAGTTTAACACAATACATTCAAAGAACTTGAGTAATTGGGATGTACATAACCTCAAACCTGCTCTTTCTTATAATTAATAATAGTTCTCATCAGTATGTATTTTCACTAATATTTTTTAATAAACTAATATGTATATAGACTTGATATTGGCTTCCTTCCATTTGCAAGAAAGTATGTCATAAATTAACCAAAAACTAAGTAATGTTATGTATATGGGCAATGAAAAAATGTTAAGAAAACAGAAGTCCAATACAGCTAATAATAAATAATACGGTCATACACCAGAATAAACAAATTTAATTTCTATAATCCCACCAGAGTGAAGATGGGATATCAAAGGAACATTAATTCATGTGATAGTCTTAAGGGATATACAACAACATGTTATCTTGGATACATAAAACAAAAGATTGAATATACTAAATAATCTTACTATGCTGTTTCATGCTTTTATTCTAGAACAACCCCTAGTATTTCAATGTTTGATTTTCCTTTGGAAGTAAAATCCCTATGTTATCAAGGAAAACTACAAAATTTCAAATGCTCCAATATTTGATCAATCTAGTATAACAAAGTGATAACTGCATTAAAGAAAGAAGTTAGCTAATAGAACTCCTCATCATTTTGAATCTAGGAGATCAATTTCAACAAGGATTACTCATTGAAAATAATACATATTCTCCAATCCCTCTGATCAAATTTGCTTGCATTTAGCAAAATATGTAAAAATAGATGTAATACCAGGAGCAAATGAAGACAGAAATTGTTGGTTATAGTATGAAGGTTTGGCCAAAAATATTTCAGATACTTCAAAAATGAATCTTCTTCATTTCTGAAAACCCACTTTGGAAATCTTCACATAGGAACAATGCTTAAAATCAAACAAAGCTTACTGGACATGAAGACTAATTATGAGAATCCAGAACAAACATTTCTTTCATTACAAAGAGTATATTCTTGAAAAAGAAAGAGCAAAACAAGATATTACTCATCTCGGACAGGAGAGAAATAAAATATACAAGAATACTTTCAAGAGATCTTCACCTGAAGGATAAATGGTTAAACTTTCTAGAGAAGTAATTTGTTCTTCAACAATGAATATTATTATTTTTTAATTCCAAAACATTAGAAAACTCAAAAATTACTAATCAGAATGATTAAGAAATTTACCATACAAAAAGTTTGATGTACTATTTTTATACATAACTGAAAATATCCTCCAATTTCTCATACAATTAATTAATAAGTTGCTCGAGTTCACAGGTATGTTTGCATCACACAACCTATGTGACATACTGTGAAACCAAGTTCCACATTGGTTAACTAACATTTTTAGTAAAATTCAAATCAAATAGCTTATAGAGTAAGTTGCAAATAATTTTTCCTGTTGAGCTTCGCAAACAAATTCTTTAGTTATAAATTATAGTTCAAATTTCTGAACTAAAACTATTTAACTAATTACACCAGACATCATATGCAGTACAAAGAGTGAGAAAACCTACATTAAAATTAACTTTCAGTCCGACACCTATCAATTGGTACTTAAATATAACTAAAAAAATAGCCAAACAACTATTAGCTTCAGATGTTGTATATCATTTTAATAACTAATTTGGCCATGGATTTAAGCTTTTATCTTCAACTCATTTTTGTCCAACACTGCCAATAAATATTGTAAAAACTAGTGCCCAGGAGATTTGCTCAAAATTAAACTTACATTTATTTTCATTATAATTTTGCTTATAGTTTCTTTAAACAATTTCTTTAAATTATTGAGCCTTAGTTTGATCAGGAAGCAAACCATTCCAGTTCTGACAATAACAATGCACAAATTTTAATGGATATAGTAATATAGTTATAACAGCAAAAATACTTATGACTTACTGTACTAGAGAGCACATTTTATTCTATTTACAATACGTCTTGACCTCACTCTAAAACTAATTTCCCACATAAATTTCTATTATAAATTTTACATACATTTCTCTCGGAACCTAGGAAAATTTAAAAAAAAAACGGTTATTCTGCATTTGGAATAAAAAGTGAAATATGCACACACGTATATAAAAATATTTAGTAAAATACAGAGTTAATAAAAAACAGCATAACGATTTCACATCTTTCTCATGCTTGCACATTAATGTTGATCATAAACCTATCATTATTTACAAGTAAATAAACTAGACAATTGAAAATAAGAAGTTTCCAAATGTACTACATAATTGGTATAGTACTTCGTATTCATAATTTCATGTTAACTTGATCAATATTTTACCCCAATAATCAAAAGACAACTGGGTGTACTTAAATGTCATTTAAGTTATGTTTTACAATAATGAAATGTAACAAAATAGAAATCACATTTCTTAGAATTATAAGGAAAGGATAATTTGCTTCATGAAATAACTCCTATATAAATATCCAACATAAAACTCATGTAACATTCTCATGTTACATACTGAATATTTGAGATATGTTAAGGAAATTACATAAGAAAAATTCAAGACAATAAAAACTACTAAAGAAAGGTTAGGGAATATCCTAACAGGAGTACAACACAGCCTTCACCAACTCGCATTTCAAAATGGCCATCAAGAAGAAGTAACATCATTATATAGGGTTTAAGGATTAAGTATATTAAGAAGAAAATTAGATGAAAAATAGGAGAAGCAAAAATTATTTTATTTAGTTACTTTAAACTTAAGAATGCATACACACACAAGAAATATTAAGATATTAGCAGAATTTGTTTGTTTAGTTCATTAAATTGTCAATAGTAGAATGTCAGTAACAAGTAAACTATTGCAACAACAATTTCTCAAATGAATTTGTAATTACATATCAAATTTTTACCAAGATCTAACTAGAGAAAAATTTCATTTGATAAGAAGATAAAACTCCATACATAAGTAATTTCTTTAGTATGTATACACAGTACTTAATTCAGGTTTTAATTCAAGAACAAAAAATATGGATATAACAAATATTTTAGGATACATCGAGTATTTAGTACAGTGATTATGAGTTTAATTCCACAATAAAATTACTTAAATACCAAACAGTGTTTCAGAGATATCTCTAGATTCACTCAAGATGTATACAAATCACATCACTTCATCAAATACATAAAACCATCAGTTTCATTAAAATGCACCAACATTCAAAGCAGTTTATCCAAGAAAAAAGTCCAAAAGAGGTACTAAAATAATTGTTTGTTCCATTCTACTCCTTGAAATAAAGGACTTAAAAAGCTATACTATGATCAATGTTTATTAAAAAAAAACAGGGTCAACTAACCTCTGAAGAACTCCTGTCGTGATTGGTCCTGTGTTCTGCATCTCTGCTTTCACGTGCACGTTTATCTTTTGGAGATCTGGCACAATCTAAGGATGGTAAAAGAAAGCACTCTGTGGGATAACTTGAATTACACATCCACTCTAGTAAGTCAACAAAGTGACTTCCACTAAAAATATTAATTATTTAACATATTAATAATACTAAGGTCTATAATTAGGAATATGATAGTTGAATTTTAAGGGACAATAACAAAATCCTTAAAATCCAAATTATGATATAAGATACATTTTCAGAAGATAAATGTGAGGGAAAAGTACAGTAACTAAGAAAACTGAAATTTCCTGGCTTATCAGTGTTATTCTAAGGGATCAGAATATTTTTCTTATACTTACTATAACAATTTATTTCAGAAACTGGGAGTAATTCATAAATGAATCATTTGTAAAAGATTGGAGAAAATTAAAAGCTAATTATTTCATTAGTCTTCACCTGTTAACCCATCTACATTAAATTAAAGGGATTCATGCACAACAAAAGTTGTGGAAAAGATTCCTCAAATTATATTGTCTGTTTCTAAGCAAAATAGATTTTATCAACTCAAAGATATGCATGTCAACTAATTAATAATTAACAACAACTAATAATCAACAAACTAATAAGAGCCACCACCTTTTCATCTAGAGCTAAGTCTAGTCAAGATAACATATGAGAAATGTACAGCAGTTCTAAAAGAAGTCAGGTCTCACTTCAAGAAATTCAGAAAATTGGCTCAAACAAAGAAATAGAGAAACTAATATTCAAATACAATTAAACTAATAGAAAAACCTATATGAAAATATTTACTTTGCTTTTTTGACCTACTGTACAAACCCATCCTCTAACTACTTTTGAAGTACAGAAGTTAGGATATACTCAGATTAGTTAACTTTTTCACTTTTGCAACCACTGAAATTTTGTAACTGTATGAAACAACCAAAATTAAAGATTCAGAAATACATCTCAAAAATAAAAATCTTTAAATAGTGTGCTTCTGCAGCCAACTAAGAATCTAATTTCGAAAACAATATTTTATCACAAAATAAAACAAAATATTCAATAAAAATTAAATATTACACTAATGCCATGCAATTGCAACATTCTCATATCTTTAATCTCTTAAGAATAAACAAAAGCAGTCTCTGTTATTTATAAAAACAACACCGAAAAAACTAACAAAACGGAGACAACCATTATAACTGATACATGAAAATGAAATTTGTAATATTTGAGAGATTGTTTCATCAACCAACAATAGCATATATCCCCATGTGAATTGTTGATTGCTGCATTCCTGAATTAGCAAGCACAATGACTAAAATTAGTATCAAATAAAGACCAATAACAGATTTTTTCCAATAATTGAACAACCAACACATAAAACATTAATTTACATTAATACTTCATAGTTAATTTTACTTAGATACTCAAAAATAATATCAAAAAAGATGTTTAAAATGACTATAGAATACAATTCCATCTTTTCTCAAACGATACATACCATATTTGTCCCTTGACTTATAGTCTCTGTTTTCTCTCTCCTTTTCACGAATTTTCTGGATATAAGAACTTTTTGTTTGATAATTCCTGTCTCTGGGGCTTTGAGAATCTGGACTGTCAGACCGGTAGGAGTTACCATTTGGCGAATCACGCATTCTTTCATGATTATACCGTCCCTCATAGTTTCCTTTTGAATTGTTGTATTTAGAGTTCTGAAAATATTCAAGGCAATGGAACAAGAGAATTCAGACATCTTGCATTTCCTTCACCAAAAACAACAAGAGGACATGACAGGAAAATGGAGGATGAATTGATTGGAAAATGTGGGAGTCAGTAGATTTAATACTTGCAACTTGAGGCAATACCCAATAATACAATGAAAATGCATGTTTGTGCGTTTGTATACAAGTATACACACATATACATGCTAGCACAATGTATATGTGCCATTGCAATGTTCAAATTTTTATGACACATTTACCCATTTCATACTCAAATAAATTAAATAAATAATTTTTAAAGTTTAAATTTTCATATATTGAATAATAAAACGCAATCAATGTTCGAGAAAATAAAGATCAACGTTTTAACGATCGTCGTTTGTTTAACTTATCCCCAAGATAACGGTGCGAGGATATTTAGTTCAATGTTTACCTGATACGGATGGGTTTGATGCTTTTCGAAGTACCTAAAACGAAAAAAAACAACATGTTATAGCAAAGAACTGTTGTATCAAGGTTTTTATAATTATATTTACGACCTCCATACCCAAATTACTGAATATGGCGAAGAGGTTGTGTCAGATGAATTCTGAGTGCTAGTAAGAGGTTGAAGCGTACCCATCAGTAATCCTCTGAGGTTTCCTTGCATGCATTACCATCAATGCAAGAATCTAGAAAATGTGCGTGGCTCCTACTGCAGCCTTCGGGTCCAGAATTTGTCATAAAAACAACATGAACATATATTTAACTGTGAACTTCCTCCTCAGACGCCATGTCACATTCAGGGACGTGAGCTGCTGCAAATGAGTAGAACTCGTAATCTGATTGGTGAAGATGTTTGGTTCAGTACATAGAAAGACCACCAGAGTGTTCGGAAATACTGTCAATTCTCGGAGTACGTATTGTAACTAAAAGGGTTAAACTTACCAAAAAAAGTGAAAAATAATGAAACTGAGCGATGGAACCCGAATACTAAAGTGAGCGAAATATATAGCTATAGAATGTGTATAAATAAATGATAGGAATGAAATTGATTTTATGCCTGCCTTATGGAAGACTTCGAAAGCTATTTTTAGAACGTTTTCATTTCCAAATAGAAAGAAATTTGTAATAAGATGGATGTTTACAGTAAACATAATCAATATTATGCATATTTCAAGAACTTAAAACAACGTCATATTAAAACGACAATGAAGTTTTCCCCCGCACTGAAGATTTTCTCAACTTCCATTTTAGACTAAAAATAATAATATTTCCTCAGAAACTTACACTTTCAATACAATTTGTAATTCAGAGGCAATAATTTTTTCAATGAATCAATTACTATAAAAAAATCTGGATCGAAATACAAGTAAATGGCTGTCGCATATGCTATTGAACAGTTGCATTAAGTTTATTTTTCGAGAAATTTTAAAAGAATTTCAAATGCACACAATTTACATGTCCTTTATGATCGACTTATTTAAACTATGAAGTGTACTTTATTCTTCTCTCATTGAAATTCAATAAAAGTAAACTTATACATCCAAAATAGTAGGTTATATTTTCTTATCCGACATTATTATAATATCCGATTTCTCATCCGACGGTATAATTAAATGACAATCAACTCATGACAGGCGTTTAATTAAACTCCATCACATTCCTTCCAAATTGTTACAGCATATCCGTCCCCGGCAGTCATAGATTCGTCCGAGTGTACAGCACGACCAATACGTCTCACAGTCCAATGCCGGTCATAAGCTGTAATCCCGCCACTGATACCTCTTCTAGATATATACGCTCAACTCATACTGATCATATGGACTGAGACTGCTGGACTGAATCCCAAGGGTATTGAATCAGACAAGTGCAGACAAGTGTACCAGCCCACACACATATTCATGATGTTTCAACCAAGAAACGCCCCCTCCTTTCGCCACGCCCGACCTAACGATTATTCAGAAACATTTACGTTACATCATTATAAATTCTTCATCATCCACTCTCCTTTATTTCTTTCTCTACGACGAATTATCTCAAAATCGCAGAATAATTTATGAAATGGAGAGAAACATCGTGAATCTATTTCCAAGTATCGAGGTGTCGACTTCTGTGTCGATATACCACTGTCACTCGATCTAACGATATCGATATCAAAGAGCTTTATGACCTGTTTATGACAAAACTTCGTGCACACTGGAGTTTCTTTTAATTTTACAGGAACATTTGTTCACTTAATTCATAAGAAGCAACTAAAGCTAACTTAAAAGATCAGAACGGGAGCTCTAGCTCTTTATCTCTTTGCGATGTCTTCAAAATAATGTTGTGTCAAAATAATCATTTGCGAGATTCAAGTATGTGTTTATAATGCGATTGTCAGACCAAATTTTTGGGAAATGTTATTTTCATAAATTTTAACTAAAGTAAGTGATATTCTGACTAACTGACTCATTTACGTAAAGAAATATTATCGTATATACAATAGAACCCTGAAATTTTTAAGAGGATGTTTCTTTTCTATTGTTGGAGCTTACTGAGAAAGAATTTTTCGAAATTCAAATTATAAAGGAGTGAATTGAGGTGAAATGTGAGTCGTCGATATTTTTACACAAGTCACGAAGTAATTGAGACATTACCTCGGTTTTAGTTTGTAAACGTTTTTAATTAAAATGTTTAATACTATATTGGTGGGCTATTTCTTTTAAATGGATGAAAAGTAAAATGTCAGGATTTGTCGTGAACGCTAGCGGCCCAGCGGCCCCACAATTCTGTACCCCTACACATTAATGCACTTCCCAACATTCTTATGATAATTAAAGGTACACAGTATTCTCATTTCGGTCTAGGTTAACTTTTTATTTTATTGTAGTGTGATGTATTTTAGGGATTTCAAAAGATATTTAATTTGATTTTGTACAACAACGAGTACGATACGGAGTACGCTAATTTCGCTGATGAACGCCTTGACAAAATAATAATAATAATATAAACATACATGCATGACAGCCTCACAAAACACTATTATCCCACTGATTTATTGAAGGGAAAATTTTTTTTACCCCCTAGCAAATTGTGTATCTAAAGCCATTAACACACAATTTTCTCAGTTTCCTGTAGGCTGTCTTCAAAAATATATAGGTTCTCTAGACTCTTGCCCAGGGGCGGTGTCTATTGAAACAATGAATCTTGACTTTAGTGTTATATTAATACTTATGATTTATAAATAGTATTTTCCAAATAATATATAGATTGCTAATAATACATACTTCTGAAATTTGTGTGTGTGTGTTGAATTACAAATTTGATGATATTCTATTAGTATTAAAACATGTAACTATCTTATATAGGAGTTTGCTGAAATTATTCAATTTGCCTGTGCCTTAGGGCCCTTGATCAGAATTGACAGGATGTTCCCTAGGTTGCTTCCGGAAAGTAAATTACTTTTTGTCTGTCCTCCATGTGGTCATATGCAGTATGAACTTTTCTTCTTTTTTTTTTCCAATAAATTTATTTATTTACTTGTACACAATGTTTTCTCCTGGTATTGAAAATCCTCTTCTCAATGACTTGTATCAAATCATAGCCTCCAACCTCTCCACAAAATCCCTCTTCAACAAACCCCCTCTACTTGTCAATAAACAATCCTTTAAAAGTTATTAAGTAAGAATAAAGAATTCAGCCACATCCCTATTAGTTTTACATCCGATACAAAAGGCTGTGAAAAACCGTGGTGCAAAACATGCAATATCATTTATCCTTCTTTATCCTTTACTAGTCCTGTTACCCAATTCACATACACAATTTGACAATCAAGTGAATGCACCTCTATTAATGGCACTTACTCTCTACATTGCACTATCTGTAAAAGATTTGATGTAAGAGAAACAACATCAAATGAACAATTACAATAAACATCTCATCTCTTAACATCACAATGAACAATCACAGAGCTTCTTATAATAAATACATTTCTTCTCTACATGTCCCCTCCCACACTAAATTGCACAATAAAAAAATTAATGAATGTTTTAAAGGTATGATTTTGAAAACTCTCCCCCAAACAGTCCCAATCCACAGGTGTAAAAAAAATGTGAATCAGGTTTCATCTGGTCCCTAGGAGCCTCTACTCATCCTGGTTTAAATAGATAACAGTTAATTCTTCAAAATTCAAATGCAAATTTCCCTCCTACTCTTCTTTCCTTTCATCTAACGGAAGGTCAACGTGAACCAAAGAGAGAAGAATTGGTTCATTTTCTTAGAGACTGAGGATACTTCGAAGTCAAAACTGTTTTTTACCAATTTGTAAGTGATTTTTATGTTATTTACTTTCTATTTCTACAATATATATAATGAACTCTACTATATTATATATATTTAGTGTCTTAATGGTAATAACAAACAGAAAAGAACACACAAAATCACTGACTAGAAGAAATGTTTTTGGCTTGCTCCTTCGTCAGTCATATGGTTTGTGCTCTTGTTGCGGTGTGGGAGTTGTAATGCCACTCTTACTCGATACCATTAGTGCAAAGGGTGGAACTTAGATATGAGTTATGGTGCTTTGATGGTGCGGCCAAATGTACTACTATGAATAGAATATAATTATTGCACCTAATGACATTTTATTTTTGTCACAAACCAATCGATCACACCATGTAGATCACAAATTACCACAAAGGGGTGAATTATTTAAAGGGTTGGAACTAAGAGTGATTCCCTCAGCTGTGATAGAACACACAAACCAAGTACTAGTAAGCAAACGCGCACCATCTGAAATAATCACTCTTCAAAGGGAGTAGGAGGAAATGGAGTGTGGAGTAGTCTTCGGATGTGGGTGATGATCTCACCATCTAGAATGGAGTTTATTGAGCCTGAAGACGCGAGTCTACCTTTCTCAGACATCTCGAAGTGTGAAATTAATGCTTGATTTGTTGTGCAATCTACATTCTTCCACTCTAGTACTTTGGAGTACCGAAGTTACCCAGAGCTTTTAATATAAAAGCTGGGTATTCCAGCGCGAAAGGAGTGGCACTGTAAACTTCCGAATGCCTAGTGCCTAGAAAACTCATTTAATTTCACCCTCTCACTTAATTTCACGATTAAACATTTCAAAACAGAATTTATGTTGAGTGGAAGTAACTGCACCGTTAATTTTGCCTTGCAATGCCTTTAGAATCGCATCTTTCATCGCGTAGGGTGTTGAATGTACAAGGGACGCTCTTACTTCATGAATTACTCGTGTTGTCTTCCAAGATCCCAGGTACGTCTGTCGAGTCACACATTTCAATACGTACAAGCGGTAATCTATAAGGGGTCGAGCGATTACAAATGCGACATCATGGGGTCTATCGTAACAACATGTCCAGCCATAAGAAGCATATTATAACGACTGGCACGGAAACTCCTGTCGTAAATTGTATCGTTATGACAAAAAAATCGGGAAATGGCAGGGGTTTTAGGGTATGTACCACCAATATGTAAATTTCAAACACAGCATTGAGCACACAAATTATTCACGTGTACCATCATTACTAAAACATTTCGGCCAATCGAACTACGCGCACTCACTTCGCCTGGGGTGGGGTGGGGGGGGGAAGGGTTTAGAAGTTTTTTCTAAGACCATTTACAATCCGAATGAATATTAAATATATACGAGTTGTTTCAATAGTAAGTGATCTATAAAAGACCCTCGTGTAAGGTAGATAAACTAAAATTCAGTTTATTTTATTTCTAGTTTACCAAAGAGAAGCAAAAATAATCATAGTTACCACATTATATCACATAATTATAATAATGAACAAAAATGACAAAGTAGTTGATTTTTTACTATCGGTAGAGCAAAAATTTATGATATACTCACCGTCAAAAGAAAAGACGTTGCATCTAGAAAGACTCAACTAAACGAATTCAAACGCGGCAGATATTTCGTCTTGAATTAACTTTCCCCATGATTCCCTTTCCGTAAGTATTACGCACTGGTTGCCTAGTTGGAAGAGGGAGACATCGGGACACCCAACAGTACAAAAGAGCTCCCAGTGGGTGTGTCGGCTTTTTGAGACGTCGTGTATCATAATGAAAACATCACCTTCAAATGCACTATGCGTCGGCGACGCATATAAGTCAGTACTTGCACTTTCACATGTTCTGAAGAGGCTGTATTCTGAGGCGTTGATTGCTTCGAAGTTCTCTTGTTAAATTGAATTGTTTAAAAGAACGATAAATGTAGGGCGAATATGATTTTCATAGCATATATACAACAGCAATAGGGTCGGGATTGACAGAATGTTTTATGAACTTAGCTCCTGTACAGTTGCTCTTCTTATTTCCAATTGTGGTCTAGCGAAAAGGCTTTGACCTATCTGTAGGTGAACTGTCCACAAAAANGGGGGGGGGGGGGGGTTATAGGTCAGTATTTGCCTTTTTTATTACTGGAAGAAGAGAAGCATATGACCTCTCGATAAAATATAATGTAAAACCACTCCGGTTTGTGGATTGAAAATAAATATTTTTGTTTCTAAATGCTTTTACCCATTTTTCTTCCCAAATTAAGTATTCGAAAACACATTTACCGTTTAATACCTTTCTGAGTCACTCGCTACGATGTAGACACAGAAGATAGAATTTTGTTTACCCTCCGTGTCTCTAAGATAATTATAAAATGAAGGTAAAATTACTATAATGCGATTACCAATACAGGAACAATTAAGGATGTCACGATTAAAATGTTTGAAGTAAGATGGTTGGATTCCCTCCCAGATTAAATAGTCATTGCCTTCTCATATCAAATGCCACCAAAATCATTTATGAACGGATAAGAACTAGAATGGTAGAGATATTAAAACTAGAAATAGGATTAATTCAGTTATAAATTATTCACCTGTATTTAAGACTTAAAATATTCCACACTTCAATTCCGTATTTACATTTTTACCGCTAACAAAAGTCTGAGAAGCATTTTCATATCATCATTTAATGAATGCCATGGTTCGATGATTAAAAATGAAAATTATTTGGATGTCGAAGCTTGGTCAGGTGATGGTGACCGAAGACTCGTTGCTGGCTGGGAGGAGGCGTTTGTTCCGGACTGTCGCTGGGTATTTTGCCCTGGCCAGAGGAATGCAGCTAGCACCAGCGCAACGAACATGCCCCATAATATCAAGAGCATAAGACCACCTCCGGCTAAAGCTTGAGTAGCCAGCACCCAATGCTCATCTGTTGGAAAAAGATACTCATGAGAATGTTTTCATTTGTTAGCCTTTCCTTTGGGGTAACTTGCGTCTGGGGTTAACTGGGTCTCCTACGTCGGTTAGTTAGCTGTCATCTGCCGAGAGTAACGGGGAGTCTCGAGCGTACGATGTATATTGACGGAAAGTTATGGAAAGCACAGCGATTTTAACTCTTGGACGTATTTCAAATGTTTGGCGAAAACACCCGTCCAATGATAGAGGGATCAACGGTTTTCAGAGTTGTGATTTCTCCGAAATGATTAAGAAAGTATGTTCATGTCTCAGTCAATTGTTTGTTTATCTTACATTCATTTCTCCACAAATTTCACTCATTTGGATTTCTGGGAAACCAGAACATTCATCCTTGACTTTCACTTGACCTGTGTGAAAGAATACGTGTAACAGGACACGAGTTCTACATTTGTAAACTCTTAAATAAAAGAACTTCGACAAAAATGACAATTCCTGCGAGACGAGCTTGACTCGAATAATTTGAAGTATAGCAAATATTTGTAAGAGAAATATAATCTCCCGAGAAACGAATACGTACCTTCTTCGTTACTTGTTTCTTCACCTATTTGATCCGACTTGAGTGGGGAACTCTGTTAGGATTAAAATACAAAGGCTACTTAAGTTATGAAGGAGAGTAATGATTATGACGACACTGGAATAAATATGTTATGAAAGGGCTTTGTAAATCATATCCAAAATTGTCTTCCCAAATATTTCGTTTTTTCTACTCAACAATATTAAGTGATAAAAGTTTATTGATGTTAAGACATCTAAATGAAAAACAATCATATCTAATATAGAAAAAATATTTTGGTTTTCTCTTAAGCAAATTTTAATATGGAGAATCACACACAAAAAAAATTTATCCAAGTTTGTGTTAAACATTTTTTGAACCTTTTGACCGTAAGAATGCGTCCAAAATATACATGTTTTCATGCAAAACTGTGTGTTGTATTACACGCAATGCTGCATGCTTCAAGTCAAAAGACGCTCATAACGATTTACAGTTGACTATGTTTAACTTTTTAAACGCGCGCTTTCCTTCCTGCCTCCTGCATACACCCAAAGAAGAATTATGTAGACTAGAATTGGTGAGGCTAAATCTAAACAACGGTATTTTAGAGAAATATGTGCACACTGAAAAACACATCCATTTCCTGACCCGGGTTTTTCACAGGTTTTTCCTTCTGATAATGGAGGATTTTCCTCGGGTGGGAATGTCATGAATACTTTAGTTATTAATGACGATTCTTTACTGCACATAATATCTGCAATTCATTTTGGAACAATAAACGGATAACAGTACGTATTTATTAAATAATTTTTATTATAAACATTAAATCACCCCTGCCCTTGGGCTCTTGAGCGGAATTGATGAGATGTTCCCTTGCTTGTTTCCAGGGAGTAACTTATCCCCCACGTGGTCATACGCTGTTATTTATTTATTTAATTTGTTTGAAGGAAATCCTTTAGAGATTTTTAACACATGTTTTCTGAGAAAGGTGCAGGGTGCAAGACTGATCAATTTTTAGGTTTTTATTATATTAGTGAAACTAAGTTTAATAACTAATGGGATCAATTTCAAATGTTTATTCAACTTACACGCACTCTTTCAAAACACTGTCCTCAAGTTTCGGAATTTTTTTCTGGGCTAACATTCTACAATAATCTTCTATGCATGTTTCGAGACGTTTTTGCCATCCTCAGAGACAAAAATAATCAAACGGTCTCAAACAGCGTACAGACACCATGTAACCACGCGAAAAGAAAATTTTCTAAATAAATTTTGTCTAAAAAATTCGCTTAAAGTATAATTTGTAACTCTAAAGCGCCAACACCGTACATCTAAACATTGCGAAGTTTACAATTTGAGAAGGTTTGCATTATAACCAGTCATCGTTAATCTCCATAAATCGAGTGTAATTTTTTTTAGAATGGTTAGAAATTAAAAAAAAAATTGTATTCATGCAACGTATTTGCTTCAAAAATTTTATTAGCTCCAAATGCTTTTTTTATTACACCGTTTAACTCCCAAGAAATGTTTAAGAGGATTAGGTTTACAGGGAAAATGCAGGGATACGAATTGTTCTATTGTGTACTCCTAGGATTCTTTCATAATCTTTAGAAGACAATGTTGAGGAAGTATTATAAATTACCAACAACACGCGGAATTATAACGAAAACTTACCATCTTCTTGAGTGCTGCCGATGATCAACATCGACGCGATAGTCATAACGCCATTTAGCTCCCTTTCTTTGGGCTCCTAGTAGTTGTTCAGGGATCGTTGAACAAGATCATTCTTGCGTCTAACGTAAATGCGAAACCATGGATTTCGAGTTTGTTGCTTAGCTATCATGTCACAACTTAGTATTTTTATATTCATTCATCATTTGTTAAACCGTTAAATTTAAAAATAATGGAATATAACACGTACTAAATTTCGAGTAAGATTTTTTTAACAAAATACGAGAAGGCTTAGGTGAATAGAATATTATAAAACATTTTGCTTTTTGAATTTTTCAATCAGTGTAGAATATTTCCATAACGGTGTATGTGGTATCCCCTAGTCGCAGCAACAGTTAGTATTGGCAAGAATGGATAATCAGAGAAAAAATCATTTTAATAAAGTTATTATTCATTCATGACTTCCATAAATTCTGCATACAATAGCCAATCGAAAGATGGCCAAAAGGTTTTTTTTTCCTTCGAAATTTTGACATATTGTCCCACTGGAGTTTCTTATACATGTATATTATCTGAAAGTACAACATTAGCATTTAAATTTAAAGGAAACTATTTGCACCCAAATTGTAACTATAATAATATGCGATAGAAAATTTCAAAATGTTGTAAAAACTTGGATTTTCCTAAAAAATTATAATAATTATGCTCATCTTATTCTGGCACTGGATACTATTTACCCTTTTGGCATGTGATAATTAACATAATCGTGTGGAACGTGAGAGTTAAGAAATTGAGTAAATAAGTTTGTATATTATTTTCACGATTTTTGCATTTGTTTTACATTTTAGCGGATTAAGAGTTATTTTGGATGACAAATCAGTAAAGTTATCGACTGGTTATTGGTAAATGCCACCATGGTCACGGAACAAGCTATTTTCTCAAATTTCTGAGAGAGTTTCTAAAAGAGATCAATAAGAATAGGATTTAATTTGCAATACATTCACATCGATCAGACATCTTTTTCGTATAGCTTATCATTTAGTATGGTCTACAAACTTTTTCATATTTTTAGTCAATCGCAGGTATTAAGTAAACACTACTGAAAGCTCTACAGAACTCAGAAATGATCAGTTTTTAATTATAGTTCTTGAATTTATTATTTACATAATAATGAATGAATTTTTTAATTTTTAATGCAAATAAAACTTGTGATATGTTTAATAGAAAACATGAATTGTCAATTGATGTTTTGAGATTCACGACGTCTCGCTCGTTTCAGAAAGAAACTTGAACACGGATGAAAAATCTTTGTTTCCGAGTCCATGGACTGCCATTGTTCGATATATCTGATGAGCGGCTGAGCCCAACATAATTGGAGAATTGGACTGCGTGGCAGCCGTTTGTGCCAGACCAAGATCCTTGATCATCAGATTGGTACCAAATCCACCCTGAAAGAAACATTTTGTAGAAATTAAAAGAATTGTTCACAACCGTTGCACATCTCACTTATCAAAGAAGTTGATTGAAACAGAAAAAGATAAAATTTCAGCTTCATGTGCAAGGAAAATATGAGAAAACAGAAAGCCATATTTATGAACGTACCTCATAATGATTAGCACTTGGTACGTTATCCATAGTGCCTGGTACTGGACTGTACAACTCTGAAGACCAACAACGTCCAGTGCTGGTATTAAATATGTCTCTCAATAGTTTAGCATCCAGACCTAACCTATAAACATAATAAAATTCGACGTCCATGAATTAACGTAAGCTAACATATGCAACAAAATGTTTCTAATTGTAGCTAACTAATAAATTAAATTAATGCAAAATTTTCATTTCACTTGAAACAGCCAAAGAGCAGAAACGGCGAACTCAACAGCCTTACGTATTAACTTATTCTTGAAACGCAGCCATCTTCTACTGTTCCGCTTAATCCCGATTCAAATTAGACGTGCTGTAAAGTACGCTGAAGACACAACCTTGACTGTAGCTTGCCGTGTCCTAGTGTGCAAGGCAATGGCATGCAATAAAAAGCCATTCTCTTTCGTAACTCACTTCTGCATGGGCATCATCCGTGACAACTATGGGATCAACAGCAATGATGATTACAATGACAGTATGATTAGATGCGGAAGATGGATAATAGATGTGTATGAGCAAATAAATGTTGAGAGAAAGCACCGACATTTCTACACACTACCCAAGGGACACGACGTTTCTCTAGTAAAAATTGCCATAGAGTGGCCATCTGTTAACGTCAAACGGTTATTCATTTCAAGCGGCCACTATGAGTCATCCCGAGTGGACTCCAAGGTCATTTGGCGATAACAGATGGCAACCCAATGATCATTTTACTAGAGTTTGAGGGGACTTGAAAAGTATTCCAAAATTTCGGTAGAGAAAAATTTAATTACAAAACAAAATTAAGACAAATTCTGATCAGAATCGACCTTCAAAGTGAAATATCGCCAGGACCTTTCATTTCCTTTCCTTTCGAAATCTCACAAAATAACTAATTAGATTGTATACATAGCTAGACATTTAAAAAACAAATCGTTTTGGAGTTGTGATGAAATTTCAGTTCCTGGATCAAGAGCTGAGTTAATTCTATCATCCTTGATTTCAAGGTACCACATCTGTTTTCGCAGAGATATAACATTAGGCGTGTCGACTTATTTGACTGTAGTGCCTCGATCAATTGGCCTCGCAAAGATCCCAAAGTAACTCCTACGTACGCGGTTATTGTATTCAAAGCTGGTAATCAATTTCTCTATGCTCCTTGGTACTGAGCAACTAACGCAACAGTATGTCATTTCATATTCTAAATACTTTCCTGATGATAAAAGGAGTAATGAAGGGATAATAATGACCTATACTCTAAGTCATGTTTCTCTGCTTTGAGAAAATTTAACCTAAGAGAAAAAACATGAACGGAAACGCATTGTGTTTTTGTTTACTGGGTATGAGTCGCAGTAAATTACTTTATTGGTTTCATCGTGGTCATAGGTAGTGTGTAACAGCTCTCTTGACAATAAATTATTTATATATTTATTTATTTGTCAGTCTAACTGGCTTGGTGTTGGTATAGAGCTTGTACTCATTGTAGCCAATACTTTTACTTCGCCATCGTCCAATAGGGTAATAATATTTGTACCTCGTGTTATGTTGGCAGGAAGTAGATTTTCTGAAAACTTTAATCAATCGTCAATTCAAGTCACGTATTGTGGCGCTATTCTGTTCTTTCTGCATCGAGCGTGTGGAACGAATTAAGCCTTGCATTTGTTTGTTGCACAACTTGTATTTCTTTACAGCAAATAGTCACTTTTGTGACTACAATTAATATTTATTCGGATACTACTTAAATTCGTAGGAGTTGGCAATTTGTGTTAAGCAGTCATATTGCATAATTTTCGGCAAAGTTACAGGCCATTGAGCATATATGGTATTTTATACGTCACATAATTAAAATTGGTGTGTGCGATCCCTGCCTGCAATAGGTTCACTTTTCCTAAATTAAAGGATGACCTGCCAGCCACCAAGTTAACGCGTCTTCTATCTGTCAAATTATCCACAGGTAGAAAGTCATATTCCGAGATATGTACTATATGCCTTACCTTATCCCAAGATTCATAGCTTCGGCAGTACCTATCATACTAATAGCAAGGAGAAGATTGTTGCATAGTTTAGCAGCTTGACCCAGACCTGATGGTCCACAATGAACGGAACGAGATCCCATGTCGAGAAGAATTTGTTTAGCTGCCTCAAATTCCTTATCAGGACCTCCCACCATAAATGTGAGGGTTCCTGATTTAGCTGCATTGACACCTATAACAACCAATAAGAAACATGCTTATTTAGATATAAGAAGCAGCGTGGTTCATTGGGTCAGAGAAAGGGGTAGAACTGGAAGGCCGGAGTTCAATCCCCGGTGTGGTAGGGGTTTCTTCCATAGCATTTTAACGTCCACACTGACTCCTATGCCTGTTCAGTCTGCCATGAATGAGTTCCAGGTCTATCTGGTCGGAGCGATATGCTGGCCACATTCCATCCTCCTTGCGCTGAGGCTTAGTAATTTCAGAACTCTATCCTCTGGAACCCATGGACACACCTTAGGGCCGGTAGTGGGACAGTTTGAATTCGAGGTAGAACACTTAGATAATTCCGATAATTTATGCAAAATAAATTTCTTAAATGTTTTCTCCGTAACTTTAAAACACTGTGAATTGATTAAATTAAACGATCTCAATTTTATTTACACTAATTTCCATTTCACATTCTTTGCAACTTTTGAACCCTCACTGAGGGTCATCAGGCAGCTACTGACTATATATATATATATATATATATATATATATATATATATATATATANTATATATATATATATATATATATATAGTCATTTTCCTGTCAACTCCTTGGAAAATGAATTCGTGTACAATATTTTCTTTTAGCGGTGACCCCAGTTCAGTGTTAACTCAATCAGACTCTGTTGACACGAGTAAAACGTCCACGAGTCTATGGCGAGAGGAAGATTCGGCTACTCGCAATGCAGGCATTGGCTCGATCCTCGACTTTCACGTGGTCTTTAGGTTCCTCCCTAATTACTTTTCTTTTGCTATGAGGACCGTAATTACGATTAGTTACAGCTGGGTGAGGCAGATAAAACTACGCGCACAGTGGGACGGGTTGCACCGCAGTCCCGGATTTCACAAAAGTTGTTTCCATTGCTTTGCATTGGTATGAACCCACTGAGCCAGCACGTACTTGCCACCATTTGCGAAAAGTCCCCAGAGGAAGATCTTTTGGAGTGTCGGGAGGGCTGTAAAACTTTACAGGAAACTCATTAACAGTTAATGACTACGGGCACTCGCCAGGACTAGGTATTTGCAACTTCAGTTGTTTTGTATTATGTTGAGTGATCACAATAGAATGGGGAGCAGGTAACACGCAGATCCCAAATCCTCTGCGTGTGGAATTAATCTGGGCCTTGGAGAGTGAACGGTTCCTTCACCCAACTGAGTTCTGGAATTACCAAACCAGTGCGCGCAGCGTTCCGCACTTGCAAAATGTCGGGACGTCGGTCCGTCCATGGACGGAGCAGTGCGCGTAGTTTTAAGGCGGATCCACACATTCGTTATTCGGCGAACCCTGACCAACCGAACAGCGAATCCCGAGCAACAGCGACTTGCTCGGGGTATTTCGCGAGTATTCGTCTATTGGCGAGCACACTGATCCAGACATAAGCAATATGCCGAGTACGTGCTCGCTCTAGGAACGACGAACATTCGTGTTGGAGATCAGAGGTTATGGAAAGTGAATCTGAAGTAAAGACACATTCTGCTTCGTATGTAGTTGTGTCTTGTGAAATGTTGTTAAGTAAATGGGTCTTATCTAATCTTTATTAAATCAGTGAAATTAAATAATTAATAAGCTAGTTTTTATTCCATATGGTAACAGCCATAGTAATTGTTTTTCTCGAATTTTAAGACCCTTACGATCATTATAGTTTTTATCCACTTTAAAAGAATGAATATTGTATAAATATCTTAATTTGTGTCTCCTCAACAGTCCTCTCTATTTATTTATTTATTTAAATAATTTTATCTTTCATTACATTTAAATGTTATATTTTTATTATTTATAATAAACCTTAATATAAACAATGCAAAGATGCTTAATAAAAAAGTGGAATAAAATGAGTAAAAGTATTTTTGGTTCAAATCACTCATCAAATAAACTTTATTGACAAAAAGCAGTTGCAAACTGCGTATGACCACATTTGGGATAATAAATAAGGTTACTTCATCACTTTTATCACTACTAAAACACTTATAAATTACTTTCTACGATGAGAAAAATTACAAATAATTCATTTTTTCAGCGATTACTTACTCGAAATAACTTGAAATCGTAATACTCTTATATTTGCTATCCTTGGTCTTCCTAAAAGCAGGAATATGTGGACAGTACCACGAACAGGTCACTCGCGAATATTCGCCTATGCTCGGCTTTCTTTGATGTGTCTCAAAAGACCGACACACTGCGGGAAAGGACGAGCACCGGTATTGGTGTTCCGACCAATAGTGAGCAACGCATCCACACTATTCGCTATTCGGCGAGCGGTTGCTCGAGATTCGTCGAATGAATGTGTGGAGCCGCCTTTAGGCGCACATATGTTGGTGATAAGGGATGGGATATGTAAACATTATAGGTGACTTAAATGTATATGATACGATTACAATGCTTTTTATAGTCAACAAGTCTCGGGGATGGTGTAAATAGTGGTCCAAGAAACAGTGTTGGTACTGTACTAAGATTCTTAGAACATTTTCTTTTGTGTGTGACACACATAATAAGATCATTCCAAGTCCAATTTTGCAAAATTATCTTATTCGGCATTCATGTGCTGAGAAATATTGTCTTATGTTGTATGTACTTTGTTACCACTCACTTATTTCGATAAAGTTTATTAAAATTATAAGTCGTTTTGTCGTGTACCTTCTTTCCCCCCAAGAACGTGAGCCGATCCAGGGCACTAATCTCGTCGCTTGGCACTGCTTACTACAATTCCTAAAAGTGGAATTAATTTGAGAAATTTGTTGCAAATGTAAATAACAATATAAATCCCTTCTGTACGTGGAATAAGCGACGACATATACACTAACTTCTCTGCTATACGTCGTGAGTGTAATTAGAGCAGAAGGAACATTCAAAGAATATTCTTAGTGGACATTGTGCACCACATAACATTCTTATCACTAGTACTCTGGCAAAAACTTTGCACTGCCCATGTGGGCCACCGAGCACGTCTACTAAATACTAAAAGCTAAAAGTAAGTGCTTTGCATCTTTACTCTGGTTCTAAAGTGTATGTTTAGCAAATGGGAATCGCAGTTCGCGCACAGTTGCACAAGACTACTGCGTACCTGGCCAGATTCTTTTCTAAACTCGTTTCGTACACCACACAGGAATCGAGTTTCAATTAAATGCACTTAAAGTTGGAAAATGCAGGGCAGTTTCCACCCCCACCCCCATTTAATAGCAAGGCAGAATCGAAAATAAGTGAAGACTGAAATGTTGCTTAATTTTAATGATATTAGGGGTGTCATTTCCTTCAGGGAGTTGAGGTGAAGAAGTAAGCACACCACAAAAGTGTTTCCTAGGTATTGATTGTTCATTATTTTCAAACATAAAGCATATTAACTGATAAGATAACAAAAGTTCTTGGGGGACCTTTCCCACTTGTCAATCGTACACAAGGTTTCATTTCCTCACAAAAATTTTAGTGGAGAAGTTTGTTACAACATAATTCATTACTAACCATATTACCATATTCTTTCTTATGACACAAATATTTGTCCTACAGATATTCTGTAGTAATGAACTGCTTTCCCAATGTAATCAAATCTTAAGTTTCTCAAATTTCTTGGTGATGTGTGAAATGCATGAACGAATTGAATAAGAAAAAAAAAAGAAGGGAGATTCTCTAACTTAAAATACAAAAAGTAACTTCTGAAATTGATTTTGGATGTTGGTGAGAAATAAAACAGGGATGAGTGCCAAATGGTGCATCAAAATTTTCTTTCAGTTCAAACATTATTCTAATCTTTTCAACAATGAAAGTCAGAATCAAAACAATTCTCCAAAGTTGTGTTTCGACAATTCATTCAATAAAAAACACTAGTATTCAAATTATTACAATAAGAATGGTATACATCACCTCCAGAAACAGGGGCATCCATAAACACTGCACCTCTTAGTGCTGCATATTCTGACAATGTCTTAGGTGTACTTGGATCTATAGTGCTGCTATCAATTAAGAGAGTCCCTTCCTGAACAGTCCTAGGAAGAATTCAACAATGTATACATTTAAAGACAAGAAGTGAAATGATAAAATAAATAAAATATTTTCAAGACCATACACGCCTGTAAATGAATCATCTAAGTTTGATTCATGTTATAAATCCACCACTCAAATAAAACTTTCTGACTCACTTTAAGACACCATTAGGTCCATTGTAAGTTTCCAGAACATGTAAGGTATTGGGTAACATTGTAACAATACATTCTACATCTTCAGAAAGTTCAGCTGGACTGCTGGCAGATTTAGCTCCTTCTTTTACCAAACTTGCCATGGCTTGAGGATTCATATCATAAACACACAGTCGATGTCCCTAAGCATTGGGTCAGTCATCACTTTCAACAGTTACCACATCACCTTTATACAAATTGATTTGAAAAATATACACAATGAAGAGCAACTAGCATATTTATATTGCTTGAATACAATATGGGAAAGAAAGTATTTCACAAGGGTGGCCAGTATTTTTCTGTTTTACAGAAATAGTTTTAATTTTTCCCTAACATTTTATGCAAACCATAGAAAATTATTTTCAAGATAACTTGTGGAACATTATACTATATAATTGAAAAATTATTAACTAATTGTTATAATTTTCAAAATTGCAACAAAAACAATACAAAATGTGCCAAGGAATGTTTATTTATGAACATTTATCATGAAACATAAATTAAATTTAAACTTTAAACTCACCATTGAAAAAATAAATTATAAATTATGTTCAGTAAAATATTCTTATAAAATAAATAATAAGATGCTCCAATTATTAAGATAATAATCACCATCACTTATAATCCCAGTCTTCTTCAATCTTATTTGAGTGGCTTTATTTCCAATTTATTTCTTCAACTTTTCTCCCCACTTGATACAAAATATTCTGTTTCCTTACAAGTGAATTTTTTACAATTTATTTGTACGTTTGCATTTTCAGGATTTTCTGTTTGTTTCTGTATCTCAAATTTGTCTTTACTGCTTTAAGGTGTCTGGATAATGTTCTGATACATTTTGGACAGCATGACATATGTCTATTTCTTATCTATGCAAGGTCAATAGCAAGAGGGCAAATTATCTCAATTTTTGATTTTTGAGAATCTTTTTCAAATAAACCGTTGTCTAATGTACTTCCATGCAGGAAATTTGGACATACGAAAGAATTAACTTGCAAATAGACATAAACAGTAATTACATGATTTTGAATTAATTTCAGTTCTTTGAATTGATATACATGGTTATTTTTGAAAATCTTCAAATCGGATATTATTGAGACAAAATAATTTTTACACCTAAGTTTTTGTTACTTTCCTGACTTACCCAACCTGTAAAACTCCCAAACTTTTACATATTTTCCAGACTTCTCCATACACTGGCCACCCCGTTCTCAGGAGGATGTTTCAATTTTGTAATGAATGATAGGTTATTACTTACTTGTACCAGAAATACACTTTTTTATTTTAGCACTACATTGGCCTACTATTATTTATTGGATACCAGCAAGAAATATTGTGATGTAATTTGATATATATACTATACATTTAATTTATTGAAATATTATGGATGCAACCAAAAATTTTCCTTTATACCAAGAACATAACTATTTCACTATCATACATTTCATTACACACAATATTCATCTATTATTTAAACAATTCTTGCACACCTTTTTCAGTAAATTTTTGGCCATAGGAGCACCCATATTCCCCAACCCAATAAATCCGATTCTTGATAAATTTCTCCTCGTACCTGTAAAAATCATTTACATGAAAACTTTTTTTAGGTTATGTACCAGTTGATTATATACCAGTGTTCTCACAAACAAAATTACTACACTCTACTTTGAAATAAGTAGCTATGTTACAGAACTACATGCATTATTCATACCAGTCAATTTATAAGATGAGCAAACAATGTGCCTCCAAACTGGCCTACACAGACCTGCCATGTTTACTTTGATGACTAGCCACTGAGTGACAAGGCAAAACAGGTGTAACTAACATTGGAGTATAGAGTACATTATACTATTCATAATTTGTATTTCAATCATTATAGTAGTATACGAGATCTACATATATCCTATCTTCTTAAACAAATATTACAGATATATATTTACTGATAGCATTTTAAAAGTCACACAACCTTGAAATTATGACCCATATCTATTATCACATTAATCAAACCTTGAAGATAAATAAGTACTTGCCATACTATGAATACATAATGCATGGCAAATTTTATGTTACTGCCATTAAGACATTTTCTATTTCAACATTACTTCTTAAAAATTCCATGAAATAAATGAATAAAATCAAATTTTAACAAGTTCTAGAATTTGTTTTACTGCTGCAAGTTTCTAAGTAATTGACCAGTTAAGATCTCATTTCAATTCAAATGTTTAAGAAGTGTCTTAATTCTTTAATAAACTGCTAAAATTATAAAATACAGAAGAGAATAGAAATTACACAATTGGTAACACATACTGTGATCATAAATTTCATTGGAAATCATAATTCAAATTTAAGGTAAAAAAAAAAAAAAATCATACAATTGGAATTGCTCTTGTATATTTTTATTCAGTCTTAAATGTGAATACCGATTCATACAAGAATGAAGGGAATTATCGGTTTTTCTTGAATTGTGAGTAAAGTGAGAACATAAACAAGTTTTTTCAGTTACATTATTTTAAATGTATTATACTTATTTATGAAACATTTTTATTATCTTTTTCATTATGACCAAGTATTATCATTCAGTTACAAGAAGAGGACTTGAAGTAAATAAATCATAAGCAAACTGACAACAAATACTCATCCTAGATGTCAGCAATTTTATTATAATCAATATATACATAGACAAAAAAAAAGAAGAAGTTAATATTGAGCACCAGGTACACTATAACCAAATTAAGTGTATCAAAAGGATGAAACTAGACAATCAACAGTAAGGACAAATTAACTTTTAGTCCCTTGAACCTACAGACAGAATTACAGAGTATGCTCATATGTCGACAACACTAGTCTAGAGAACTACATTTTTTTCTTATGAAAAGCATAAGAAATATGCATTGAACTTAAAACAAATTTTAACATCCTACAAGAATGTTTCATAAGTAGTATACATACTTTCAAACACTTAAACACTTACATCAAAGAAGTATAAAACAAATTATAAGTATAACATCCAACATAAAAAGGACATTTATTTTTATCCCTTTGTTTACAAAATAGATCATTGAATTATACATACACAATTCATTTTTCACAAATATTCCTCATTCAACACATACTGCTTCAATTGCTATAACTAGCAAATTAATTAATATACTTGAAAAATTCAGTTAACACACTGGAATGTCAACTTCCAAACACATTCATCACTAACAAAATTCTTCTGGTTCTTTAAAGACCTCCAAGGCAATAAAATGTATTTCAATCTACCATATCTAGCAGAGTGTCTCTCAATGTCTGAGAAGAAATTGGATCTTCTGCAGAGGAGTCCAATGCTGGGAGCAGCATTGGGCTGGGAGACCATTCTCATTCTATCCTTCTCTTCTTCACAAGGGAGCCCAGCTGCAAAAATTTAATCCAGTTAAGGCAATTTTGCTTATTTGTACAAGTGGCATTAATACACATCTATTGAGACAAAAACTGAAGAAAAATTTATCTTTTTTCGTACCACCTAGTCAGTTAGCAATAATGTCTGAAGTTGTTTGGCTCTTATTTCATTTATCCTAGAAAAAAATTTAAAATATGCTGAATTTTTAAAATGTCAAGAATTCTCCAGGGAAGTTTTGAGGACTTCAAGTTAAAAGAACAATAAATAAAATGATGGATAAATTCAGAATGCAAAACGGAACATTACCATCACTCACTTGCTTTAGTGACACTTGTTAAAATTATGCAGCTATTACAGGTTTTGTTTGAAAATTTAATGGTAAATAGTGTAAAATATTAAATATGAATCAGTAATACAATCTCCATGATACATACACTTTAAAGCGTTGTAACATGAAAATGTTAATCATTTGGTTTGATATATGGTTCTAAGGTAATTGCTATCATGCTCATTATGTATATCTGGGAGACCAAACTTCTATCAAATACAATTTATATACATTCAGCAGCTTTATTTCTTTAAAATATACAACATTGTCTGGGAACATGCCAAAGTAGTCCATGCTTTATATTGGCACTTTTCTAGCATGTTGCCTACAGAACAAGTTCTAGTTCCAACAGTTCTCCTTTTGTGTTGTAATAAATATAAACTAGAAGAAATGCAATAATATGTACAGATACACTCAAGACGCTCTTTGGGGAAGGTGAAGGTGAAAGTGGGGATTGCTAACTGATTCCGAAAAGTATCTTCTAAATCAGAGTGTTCTAGTTTACAAAACTAGTGTCAGTTTCATTTTAAGATTTACCTACACATTGAAATAAGAGTAGATAGATATATAATGAGTCGAATTCTGAACTAGACTCTAAAAATAATGGTAAAAAATTTCAGTGAAATGTTCAACATTAAAATCTTAAAATTAAATTTACAAAGTTGATTTATGAAACATTAATTTTTTTTTTTTTTAAAAGGACCTAATAGACAAGCTACATAAATAAATTACAACTTACGGCTCTTTTTTATGGAAGTTAGCGATACATTTTTGTGCATTAATATTGTAATTGTCCATAAAAGTTGTAATTAATTTATTTACCTAACAGACGAAGACCACTCTACAGATTTAATTCAACAGTTCATGTGCACAATACTAGAAAGGTCAGAAAAATTCATTATCCAAAAAGCACTCATTATGCACCAAGGTGACTGTAAGAAATCAATGTCGGAATTTTGTTTCAAAAGTTTCAAAAGTCTCCATGTTTTTGCTGTTTGGCTGTGTTTTTGAGCCATATCTCCAGAACGGATTATGCGTATCCAATGATTTATTTATCAAATGAAAGATAATGTTGTTCTACATATTTTATATTCTATACATATTTACAGTTACTTGTACTCAATTGGAGCTATACCAGCCTTTTTCTTCAAGAACGTGACTTGGTACCTGTAGGAACAAACTTAGCGTACTACGAGAATTATGCATTAAGTTACATTACATTCCTCCGGTTTCGCACTTTTTTGTAATACAACATGATATCAAATCTATTTTAGATACAAGGGGACCTTTGTTTGTTACTTTTTTTCAAATTAGAGGGGTTCTTATGGTATTTTAGACCATTAGACCCTTTGCAGGTAGTTATAGTCATCTAATTAGGACTAGGGATCTCTTGGGATTTCCATTATGATTGAGGGACTGGGGTTTCATAGTTCAAATGTTCAAGGTTCATGGGAGATTTTTTTTTACCTTTCTTCTTTTCTCAGTGCCAAAAGAGCCTTCGAGTAGTTAACATCAAAGAATTACGAGTGCCCCTTGAAATGGCATCCACGTCAAGCATTAGAAGCAGATCCGCAGATGGAATATTTATTGTGATCTATCCGGGTCATCATATAACTGGTTGTAAATTACACTCAAATCTTCAAGATTTGGCTACTATGTTCTACAATTTATGTACTGTGAAATTAAATATCAGAGTATCAGCTGAGAAATACTTGTTTTTTGAAAAAAAAAAAAGCTCGAATTCCAACAAAATATGAAAAAGATGCAATTACTAAATTAGAGAAACTTCACATCGAGTGGAGAAGTCTTTAAAAGGACAGGAAAAAAATATCAGAAGCTGCAAAAAATAAAATAAAAGAATTTGCCTTAAAGATGGATGATCTCTTTGATATAGCCCATCAAGATGTCTTAACCGTGTCACCAGAAGATGAAAAGGATTTTTTCTTGAAACAGAGACAGAAGGATCATCCAGGTTCTATGATTGGAGTTGATCTGAAATTAGCATGAGCCGAAGAAAGAGAAGCACAAAAAAGACTTGCGAAATTGGACCGTCAAATTCAAGAGGGACGTTTTGATATTGGTAAGTTTTTCATTTACTTAAATCTTGATCTTTTGCTAGGTACTTTTATGCAAAAATAAAATGACACCAAGTTAGACCAACCTCTATAAAAAAGTTGGATTTTTTGAATGTATTGGACTTGAAACCTCAAGGTCTATCAGCATTACAAATTGCGTTTTTAATTGGGAATTTGAAAATGTATTTTTAGAATTATTTGTAAAATTTTGTATTTCCTTTCTTTTGTCTCGTATAGACTGATGAAGAAGACAAGGACGAAGAGGATGATTTAGAGGAAAATACATTTATTGAGGAAGCTGAAGAGTGGGCTAGATTGGACCTTTCTACTTCTCACGAAACTGTGGAACTTCCCAGACCTTCGGATAGCAAACAGATGAAGCTGAGGCATCATAGCTGTGGTGTTAAAGAACTTATAATGATGAAGTTATCTCTGTTGTTGGACCAATGTAAAGTATCCGACAGAAATGCCACATGGATACTTATAGCTACAATAGAAGCACTAGGAGAAAATCCTGATGAATTTATAGTATCGAAGACTGCTATACATACAAAAAGAAAACGTTTTAGAGAAAAATACACTGAAATTTTTTTATAGATAGAATGAACGTATCAGTAAAAGAAGCTGTGGTTGTTCATTGGGATGGTAAACTCTAACCAGGTATTCTAAAGACAGAGATGAATGAACGAATTGCAATATCTATTTCCTATGGTCAAAATGAACAACTGCTAGGAGTTCCTATTACAGATAGTAGCACTGGTGAAGAACAAGCAGCAGCTGTGTATGAATGTCTGGAGGAGTGGGGTATTTCCCAAACTGTCAAAGCAATGTGTTTCGACACCACTGCATCTAACACAGGAAGGCTAAAAGGAGCTTGTACAATTTTGAAGCAAATGTTGGGTAGAGAGTTACTCTATCTAGCCTGTTACCACATCCTTGAAGTTTGGTTGAGAGGTGTGTTCGAGTGTAAACTGGGATCAACTACTGGACCTCAACCTGATATTTTTAAGAAATTTCAGGATGCATGGCCTTAGTTCGACAAGGAAAAATATAACATGGGTAACAGTGACGAATTTGTGAAAAATGATTTAACCCCATCAGTTATTACCGATATAACTAATGATTTCAAGACAAAACTCACAAACCCAGAGATGACTATAAGGAGCTGTTAGAGTTAGTTTTGTTGTTTGTTGGAGCACTGGATGGGACTGTGGTTGGTTTTCGAACACCAGGTGCCACTCTTCATGCTAGATGGATGGCCAAGGCCATTTACTGTTCAAAAATATTCCTTTTCTGCAACCAATTCAAATTAAGTGACGATGAACAGAGTGCTTTGTGTGCTATATGTGTTTTTCTCATAAAGTTATACTGTAAAGCTTGGTTTAACGCTCCCAAAGCTCACCTGGCTCCCAAACAAGTCTTTGACCTCTTGCATAGTATTTTAGACAACCAGGAGATTGACATATTTGAGAACACTTTGAAGAAATTCTCGAACCATTTATGGTACTTGAATGCAGAATTGGTAGCTCTTGTGTTCTTCGACCCAACTATACCACATGAAGACAAATTGGAAATGACAAACAAACTTCTTTCCGACACAGAGAGTGAAACAGAAAATTCCAGAGTTATAAAACCAATGTTTTCAAAACAACAATTGAGACAGTTAGTTGAAGCGGGATGCCGAGTTTAATTACAAAGGAGGCAATGAAATTCTTTGAATGCTTTCATATCAACCCAGTTTTTCTCAGAGAACCTCCCAGCACTTGGCCTGAAAATGAGCATTTCAAGGAAGGATTCAGGTACGTCCAATCATTTAAGGTCGTAAATGACCTGGCTGAACGAGGAGTGAAATTAATAATGGATTTCAAGAACCTTCTGACCAAAGATAAGGATCAGAAACAATATGTCCTTCAAGTAGTGAGCAAGTGTCAACAACTGTATCCTGATGTTTCTAAAGCCACTTTAAGTAAATCTCTAAACTAGATTATTGTTATGTCCTATATTTGTCCTTTACCTTCTCAATATATTATGTATTTATGTAAAATGGTATAATTCAAGGAATATAAAACCTTGTGTTCCCTTTTTTCCTTAAAATACATTGAAATACCTAAAAAAAATAGATTACATCTCAGTTAGATCAGTATTACTTTCATGCAAAAAGAAATCTCAGAACACGCGAAGTTCGTTCCTAGAGGTACCAAGTCATATTTTTGAAGACAAAGGTTGGTATAGCTCCAATTGAGTACAAGTAACGGTAAATATGTATAGAATATAAAATATGTAGAACAATATTATCTTTCATTTGATACATAAATCATTGGATACGCATAATCCGTTCTGGAGATATGGCTCAAAAACACAGCCAAACAGCAAAAACATGGAGACTTTTGAAACTTTGAGCGCATAGCGGCATGGGTTAACATGCTCCAATCATGCTCAAACTTTGTCTATCTAAAAATCTGCAAAGGCTGATCATTTTGTGGGGTTCCCATTAACAAAATTCGGAGAAAAAAAAATTCATTATCACTATGGTCACCCTATTATGCACATATACAAACACAAACTGTAACATGTTACAAACACATATACATGTTACAACAAAGACTCAAAAATATTAATGCACTGGTACCATTCAAAAGACAGCTTCAAACAATTCTTACAATGTGAACTCTACTACAACATACAATAATTTTTTAATAACAAGAGTAATAAAATATGAAGTTCAATTAATAGCAGAAAAATCACTAAAAAAATGTGCAAAAGGTGGCACACAATACAGGAAATGAAAAACAGACTACATAAAATTACACGGTTTTAGTTATGTAGTTATCAATTAACATTAGTCTAAATAATTAGTATTAAAAAAAATAATTTATAATATGGATCTTTAGGCTAAATTCTACTAAAACTAAGTTAAATTAGAATTGTTTAATTAAATGTCTTAAATAATACTATTCTGCAGTTATCTTTATATACACAATTTATTGTTATTATTATAATAAGTAGCCTTGTAAAGAGGGAAAGATGAGTTAACAAAAGGGAAATCATGTTACAATATGCATATAATAACCTACCAAATCGGATATTGCTGGAAGATGAAGCGATGGGTCAGGATTGTTAGTTGGCTGGGTTGGTTCTGGAGCCTGTACAGGCTGTTGATTTCCAGGGGCCTTTGTTTTTAAGTTTCTATGTTGAGGAAAAGTTGGCATCAATTTTGGATCACAAGCTGAAATGGTAAAATATGCATAAATTAAAAACAATTGTGACTACTATGTTTTCCTTTTCTATTTGGGGATTTAGGGTTTACCAACATCAAGGTCATTAGAGACCTTGACTACTACATAGTAGTAAAAATGGAGTATATTCTGCTTTGAGTAGTCATTCAGACATTTATAATGTCTATGTAAAATACATTGCGAACTTACAGTGGACTCACCATTACAATATATATTGCATTAAGTTGGCCACACCCTACACTTACAATTTTCTTTAGGACTGATGTTGCCATCCCTAGCTTCTGCTGACAAATCTTGCACTGAGTTGGTCAAAGGACGTACAAATTCTATAAGTAAATTGTTTTCAAACAGAAATTTAACAATTATTTCTTAAAGAAGTGAATAAATATTATTTTCCAACACGCAGCTGAAAATGATTGGTAACGTGTTTTGATAAAATTAATTTTAATAAATAATGTTTTAATAAATCTCATTATTAATGTCATGTTTTTTCTTCCAGAAATGTGCAGATACTACAGATTTTTTAATCTGACCAAATTTAATATACTTAAAATCAAAGAAAAGAAATATTGAAATGAGATAAAAGGAACATTGCTCAATTTAGTTATTTAGTTAAAATTTGAACATTAGAAATTAGAACGTCCAATTAGAGAATGGTTTTCTTTCAAAATTCATACTTCCACTGGTCACTGCACCACAAGATCAGTTGGCAGAAGCTGAGAAAAGTTTCTGAAACCAGTCAGAAGAAAATTGTCAGACAAGAGTGTCCAACTTCACGCAATATATATTTTTATTACTTATAAGGTCTTTGCAGTATTTATTTATGTATTCATAAATATACAACATTTCGACCCTTGTTTTGGATCTCCTGCAGATATTATTATGACTAATTATTAAACATAGTAAGATAGCATGAGAATTATGTGAATATTTATACTCAATTATGTTCACACAAAAAAAGGAACGTATACTTTAAGATTTATTGTATAATAAAAATGTCAAAATATACTTAAGAGAAGAATAATGTTCACGTATTTTTTTCATCGGAAGATAAGGGGAATGTTACCTTTTCAGTACTGAGAAAGCCATACATAGAAAAATTAGAATTAATGTTACAAGATAGCACTACACATGAAGTCATAATCAAAAATTTAAAAAACAAAAACAAACAAATATTGCAAAATTTACAAACCTTTCACTGTTTGAGATTTATTATAATTTTGTCTACAATAAAATATATACATTGATGCAGACACATAATAGTTTATACATCACCTCGGGACATTAATCTTTTGCTTATAGTTTGCTAAAAATTCACAAACTATTAAGGATAATCTCCCTGCTAGATGGCCCATTAAAAGAAAATGTTATTCATCATGTACATACTTAGAAATGCATTAAATAAGCCAAATCACACTAACATTAATATTTACATATTATAAGCAAATATTAGAAGACA
Organism: Laupala kohalensis; assembly: GCA_002313205.1. Lineage (NCBI taxonomy): Eukaryota > Metazoa > Arthropoda > Insecta > Orthoptera > Trigonidiidae > Laupala > Laupala kohalensis. Next base: position 105,795 of record NNCF01128887.1, on the reverse strand, counting down.
ATCTTTTAAATAGCGGTAAATTACACCACGAAGTAATATTCAATGAAAATGAGAGATGGGACAGGGGTTAAGACTTGGGACCTTGAGCGTCATGTGATAACTATTTAAGAGATAAATTACGTTATGATGAATGAAAATGGGAGGCGGGACCAATATTTGAACTCGGGACCCTCAGCTTAGCGCACTGATGCACTACCAACTGTGCCATCCCGTTCACCTCTAGGCCCAGTCTACTATTAACATTCAACTAGCATGACCCACAGACCTCCTGAGTCCCAATGAATAATCTGCAACCCTGCAGTGTAGTTCACTGCATTTAAGAGATTTCTGTATGCTATTTAAGAGACAATATTTGTTTGTGAATCTCCAAACACGTAACACTTCAGATCACAAGTATTCCCTATAGGAATTGCTTCCAATGAGGGTTGTCTCATACAAGATCTCCTCAGAGATCTGGGGGTTATCACAAATTGAAAGACAATGGTAGACAGGCTCGGGAAGCAAACAGGATGGCAAAGTTAGTACCGTCTCAGTGAGCGAAAGACAGACAAAGAGAAACATAGAAACTACACAAATGAAAAACTGGAAAAACATAAAAATTGGACAGATTGAAAAATCTGTAAAGACCACACATTTTAGTAATAAAGAGTACAACATAACAGTGAGGTAATTCTATTTGTCAAACTTCGGCAATCTGTAATTCTGTCACACGTTGAATGTCGCAGAGCTACCTCATCTGACTCAATTTCATTTTCTGCACAAGTGGTACCTCGCCCAGGACAGTTCATACAGTTCAGGGCACTAGGGAAAAAGTAAGGACACAAGACCACAAGGGATGTCAAGAAAAATGTGGGAGGAAGATGTCAGGAGAGCTGTGGAAGAGAGAGGAACAGAATAAAGGAAAGCAAAACTGGTGAGCAGGGACAGAAAGACTTAGCACTCCTTTTGTGAAACCTGGACACCAACACTTTCAACTAAGTGAAAGAGAAGCAATATGATTAAGAATAAATATGTACACTGCCATGTTGCAATACTATGTTCAATAATTTATCATTACAATTGGTGAACACCTAAAGAGGATTGTAATGTTGTGCGTTCATAAATATATAACAATAAATAATGTATTGTGAGTAGTCCATACAAAGGTCATAGAATATATATTTAATAACATTAGATCAAAATAGAGCAAATATGTAACAATTATACAAACGACATTACAGGTGGATTTAAATTTGTTAAGATACTAATACATGCCGATTAAATCAAGCCAAACATACTGGTTAACTCACTGGAGGATGTGCATGAAATCCAATGTGGTCTAGTTACCTTCCATGAATGATCCATTGCCAATGACTTTTGTTAATATTAAGAAATGTAATGCCATCACTTTCAGTTAGAGTAAATCAATATTAATCAGTTCTAAACAATATGAATGGAACATCTGTCCTGTCTTAACAGCGTCACAGACCTTGGCATAATCTATATTTCTGACTTCTTTCATAAACACATTAACATGACAATAAAAATAGCCACATGAACGCTCTGATTCATCTGTTGAAGCACCATTGATTTTCACAAGGCATTGAGTAACTGCATCTGTTTAAAACTCTTGTACTGTCGATCCTTAACTAAGGCTCAATTACCGGGACTCTGTACACTGATGTGGAAAAAGTGCTGCACAAGCTACTTCATACATAAAGTCTTTGCACTGGTCACCCTATGACTTTTACCAATCATTAATATACACAGGTCTTCTCTGAGTTTAAGTTACTATTTCTTGCATTAATGCATCCTTATTATAATAATGTCTCTGACTTCAAAATTCTACGTGACTTTATTAACTGGGATTATATCAAGAACATATTTGATCCTGGAGAACTTTACTACAGTTTATGTTCACCCTGAGACAATTGAGTTTTCTAGCCAGTTAAACTGTCATTTCCACTCTCCTTTTCCCAGACTCTGTCACTCATGGAATGCTCTAGATCAAAATGTATGAGAAATTGTCTTCATCAGTAACTTCAAATCAACACCCTTGAAATATTATGTGAATAATAATGCTTCAATCTTTTCTACTATGTGTTATAGTTCGGTGTTTCAAGCTTTGGTTTATGAAGGTTACTTGTGTTGAACATAAACAATTATCCATTGTGATCAGCGATGTAGTACCACATGTTATATTTTGTATGATAAAATAATAACTATAATATGTTGGCTGTGATTAATTTCAGCTTAAATTACTACTATTATTATTAACATACTACTGTACTTAAATAGCTTACTTTTGTTCTTTGTGTTTATAAGAATTATATGGCTGGTTATATCAACTCTCCCTCTCTTTTATTATATACATCAAAGAGCTTTGTTTAGCTAGTTTAATTTTATATAAATAAATAAAGAATTTAGTACGTACATTTTAGCCACTCTCAAATTCATACTAATCCAAGTGAAGAACTTTTCAAAGCAAATATAAAGATGATAATAATATTTGACAATAAAATATAACAATACTTGAAAGACAAATTAAATCTGTGATGACATATTAACTGAACAAGTTGAATGATGATCCCTTTAATGAATAATTTAAAAAAAAACTTCTCAACAAAACTCTCCATAATATTAGGTGTGTACATAAATACCCCAAAGTTAAACATCAGAATTAACAAAACTTACGCAAAGGTGCCTCTTTGAAGTAAGAACTCTGCAAACATTCTTCAGCTGTTGCTCTCTTCTTGGGATCATACATAAACAAGAAATTCAAAAGTCGTAACCCAGCAGCAGACAACCATGGAAACCTCTGTTTTAAATTGTTGTAAGGCTGTTGTTTTAAAGTAAAGCTCTGTAAAGCTGGTAATGATGAAAATTCTGGCCAGATTGCATCAGAAGGTGTTCCTAAAAGATCCACTATTAATTCCAACTGTCCCAATTCAGTACGTCCAGGTAACAAAGGTCTATGTCCCAAAAGTTCTCCAAGAATACATCCCGCAGCCCACATATCAACAGAGGTTGTTTGTGTACGTGCCTGTAGCAATAGCTCAGGAGCACGATACCACAGTGTTACAACTCGTGGAGTCATGGGTCGCAAAGGAAGTCCAAACCACCTTGCCAAACCAAAATCAGCTGTAATCAAAGAATGTTAAATCATTGCATATCTTAAGAAACTTAAATGCCACAATACTACTCAATTCATAACATTTATTTCTCTACGAATGCCACATTCCTTTGAATACAAAGCACTTCTGGTTTGTCTAACAAATTGTCTCCATATTATTTCTAAATAATTATTCAGAGAAAATACTTCTCTAGTCTAGACCAGCACCAACTCGGGATTGGACAATTCTCTGATTGGTCAATCAAAATCTTGACAAAGGATTCATTGATTTATCATAATAACATTCATTAATTCTAGTCTTAAAACAGCCAGTCTCAAGTCAGTCTAGCTCTCGCTCACGAACATTTGTCCTCGCTATGCAGCAGACAAGTCAAAGCATTTTGTAACGAGATTATTGTTGAATATTCTGTGATATTTCCTTTCATTTACATTTCTCTCTCCTACAAGATAATTTACCTTTGTTCAAGTTCCACATTTTGGCAAAGAGTGGTTGATGCTATAGGATGATGAATATTATGCCTTTGGAATGTATTGTGTTTGTGAACAAGACAATTTTGTAAGAAGCAAGGGTGGCATATTAGTAATTCATACTCAACAAAAACAAGTTTCATAAATATAAATGCACAGAAATTGTAAAATATTTAATTCTTCATAGAAAAATTTACAAGAGTTCCCGGGCTGAGATTTACAAATTATTTGATCAAACCTTTTTTGAATTTTGAAAGTTTGGATGCACCAACTGGAATTGTTCCAGAAGATTAAGCCATATGCAAAATCTACACAATGGGAAATATGTGGACTAATTACATTAACGAAGAATCGGAATGCACAATTGTTTAATTTAGAATTTAGATTGTCAATGAGACAATTCCATTTGAGGTTGTGTTTAGTAGGAAGACCAAAGAACTTTGTTTTTGAAACATTTTTTAACTGTGTTTTGTTTAACAAAAGAGAATCCCAGAATAAAGATTTTGTGATGATAGACAGTGTTGTCACTGCTTACAATGAGACAATTTGCATGGAACCATGTCGACAGGTTAGACAACACTTTTTGAGCATTGACTTGCTTACATGTGAGTAGCAAATTAATATCATCAGCAAAAAAAAAACATTTTACAACCTGATGTCGAGAATGACATGATCACTTAAAATTAAAAAAAAAGCGTAGGGCTGAGAATTGAACCTTGGGAACTCCACAAGTAAGTGGCTTTGTTTCCAACATGTAATGCTGAAGTACTTTATTTTTAGTATAGGATATTTCAACCTGTTGATACCTATCTTTTAAATAGGACGTAAGCCATTGATGTGCTAGTACATGAATGCCAAAAATATGCAATTTTTAAGGATAATTTTGTGATTATTTAGTTTTATATTGAGTTATATCAAAGAATGTGCTTATATCAAAAATTAACTAAGTTAACGTGCATTCCTTTATAGTTTATAATATTGTAGCTTATGTTAATATTTAAATAATAATTAGCATATATAATCTCGAGAAGACAATGACTAGGTCTTTTTGCTTTCTTTTTCAGATTTAATTTTGCCCAGGTAATGTAGTACCCTTTTCCATTCATTTTTATCCTTTTACTGAAAGCATCACCTCAGGGAAATACAACTCTGTAAGATCAAGGATACAATCCTGTACTACAAATGAGGGAAAAGTGTTTGTTAGGTTTTTAGGGAATTAACTTCTAGGGCTGGGTCAAAAGTGGAGGGGATAACACTAAGTTGAGGTATCTGTACTAATCATATTTTGTCCTAGGTAAATTCTTTTCTTTCTTGGTAGATTTTCCATTATTTTACAGAGATGCATCATATGCAATGTTTAAATTCAAACACAAAATGGGTGCATCTTACATTGAAAGAATGCAGTAAACATATAGAACAGTGATGGTACTAAAACATTATTCATAACAGAGAGCTACAAATGAGATATTAACATTCAAATATTGTGTTCTCCAAATAGAATATTAAAGTTAATAACCTACAATAAAAATCACAAATGTAAACATTGGAGATGTTACTATTAATCATATTAGAAACACACCAGCTCACAAAGGTGGTAATGATAAAACATCTGTTATGAATGAGCATATTAGACCAATAAAAGTATCTGTCATCAGCCGACTTAGCATTGAATATCCTAAGGCATAACTCTAGAGTAATAGAGGCTCAAATTGTTCCTGACAGAACACTACGTCAAAGGTGTTACTTTTCATCCTCGATCGCCCAGCTGAATGAAGATCGTAAATAGGGTATTACTAACTGGCGAATTAAGTAAATCAAGGGAAAACCGAAGATTGTTGAATAATGACCCCTAATGTTCTTACTTTCAGTGATCGTAATCAGGGAAACCAGATAGAAGGCAATCTACCAATATCTAGTCAGCCTATTATCAAAATGTATGTGGCCTTCGAACCAAGACGGAACTGTTTGGAAAATCTTCTGATATTGGAGTTTTAACATAATTATTTTAACTGAAACTTGGTTCACATCATCTATTACTGATGCTGAATTGAACTTACGACAACATACAATATTTAGACAAGACAGAAGTCCCGAGACAAGTGATCACGAGAGAGGAGTAGGTGTCTTGGTTGTGATTTATCTTAAATATAGTTGTTTGGGAATGTCAATGTCAAATAGCTTCGCTGAACACCTGTGTGTTCCAGTTAAAGATTCCTTTGGGAGTCTCTTTGTTTGTTGCGCATACATTGCATCTAGGCCTACTTCTGATTCGTACTTACAACTTGTTAATTCAATTGAATAAATTTATGAATTATATCAGACTAGTAACTTTCTTCTGGCCAGTAATTTTAATCTGCCCCATACTATCTGGCAAAGCAACGAAATGGAAGTTCAATGTCATTATAACAATGCATCGAGTGAAGAAATGATATTACTTAACAATATAAATTCTTAATTTGCAACAGATTAATGATATTAAAAATTCACATGAGAGAATTTTAGATCTTATTTTTGTATGTGATTTTAATTGTACAATTCAAGAGAATGTAAACCCTGTTGTACATTGCGAGAATTATGTCCCTGCCTTGGAAATTTATTTTGAAACTTTTAAAAATTTTGAGCAAATTTTTTGTGAAGAAATTAAATACAATTTTGAGTTAGCTGATTATACAGCAATTAATAATGAATTATTATGTGTAGAATGATTTTCTTTTCTTTCTTTTTTTTTTTTTGAAAATTCATGAGAATTATCGGTTGATTATTTTTATAAATTTGTAAGTGTCATCATTGAAAGGCATGTTCCGAAACATTACAGCATCTATCCAATATGGTATTCTACTGAATTAAAGAAAATGCTTAAAGAGAAAACTAATTACATGCTGAATACAAATAAACATTCTCCGATTTGGACTATCAGAGATTCTCTGAACTGTGTAGAAAATGTAAAAATAGAGCTAGAGCGGATAATACTGATTATATTTTTAAAACTGAAGAGGCAATAAATTTCAATATCAAATCCTTCTGGAAGTTTTGTAACAAAGCGGGGTACAGGTGACATTCCAAACACTGTAACCTTGGATAACATTACTGTGAACTCAGATCAAGATATTGTGACCTTTTAGCCATTTACTTTCAATCTGTTTATATCGTTGATAATTTAGAACCACTGATTCCCTCGGTTGATAGTAATTCAATTGTTAACCTAGGATCTATTGAGATTACACAACATCATGTCTTCGAAGCCATATAAAATAAAGGTGGGGGTCTCAATAAAATTACAGCAAATCTATCGTTAAACTTATAGCGGATATTACACACATGCTCTCTGAATGAAGGACACCTGCCCTCCATCTGAAAAAAAAACTATGTTACACCTACCCATAAATCTGAGAATTATAGTGAAATAAAAAATTATAGACCAATCTCTATCCTAAGTGCTATACCCAAGTTATTGGAGTCAATTGTTACTAGCAAAATTACTATATTATTGAAATGTGTATTAACTGATGAACATCATGGTTTCAGAAGTAAGCGATCAACAATGACAAATTTATTAGTCTTCCAATACTTTACTCTCTGTGTACTTGAAGCGAATCATCAGGTTGATACTTTATACATAAACTTTGCAAAAGCTTTCGATACAGTGAACCATTGAATTTTGCTAAACAAATTGAAGTCTATAGGTATCCACAGTAAATTATTAAAATGGGTATTGAGTTATTAGTTAGGCAGAACACAAAATTTAGATTTGTCATTTATCTCTAAAGATACTGTAATATTTTCAGGAGTCTCCCAAGGTTCGCATTTAGGTTTTTTTTGCATTTTAGTAATGCTATTAAAAACGTTTTGTCCAGTCCTTTCCTGCTATTTGCAGACGATCTCAAATTATATAGGTTGATTAAGTCAATTTCGAACTACCAATCTCTTCTAGATTATCTTGTAAAACTATCATTTTGGAGAAAAAGAGAATCAATTAAAGCTTAACTTTGACAAATGTAAGATCATGAGTTTTACTGGATCGAGGATGCCCTTTACATTTCAGTATGAAATAGGTAATACAGTATTAGAGCAAATTCACCAATTCGAAAATCTTGGTGTAGTTTTAATAGTATATTAAGTTCCATCTGCATATTGAGCATATTTCAAATAAATTGTTGAAGGAATTTCTTTTTATCAGAAGGATGACTTCTGAATTCTCAAACCCTTTCCTAATCAAATTATTATATAACACTGTAGTTAAACCAATCATGTACGCATCTCCTTTATGGAATCCTGCATATAATATTCACGTATCAAAACTAGAATCAATACAACACAAATTTTTGAACTACACATATTGGAAAATGAAATTGTTCCCTTTACACAGCACAATTCACGACTATACTCAAATTGCCACGTTGTTAAATTTGAGCTCCCTTAATTCATATAGGTAACTCAGAGATGTTCAATTTATATATAAATTAGTAAAAAATGGTATTGATTGTCCACAATATTGACTGCCCTGCATTACTGGAAAATCTGGAATGGAGAGTTTCTGTGTGAAAACTCAGAAATCAGTGATATTTTAACACACCAAATGTGAATACTATTAGATCATTTAATGCACTCTTATGGAAAATGAGTAGAATGATAAACATGTTTGATATTGATATTTGCTTTGATTCTTATTCGACTGTAGATAATATGTTTAAAGCAATGCTGTTACATAATTTTTCTTAACAAATTAGGTTTGAAATCATCCAGTCGGTACTCTCAATAAGATTGTATTATTTAGTAAATAGTCACTGTTCATTTTGATTTGATGTTCATATATTAATTTGATGATATTGGGCGATTGCCTGTTAAATAACTAAATAAATGATGTAAAAAATATTCGATTTCCTGTGTCAGCCTTAACATAAAAAATTCTCAAAGATATCTATTTATTTATTTTATTAATTATATTAATATAATTTATATGGTTTTAAGTATAACATTTAGCATTATATCAATCATAACCTTGTATTTTAGTGTAAAAAAATACTTAAAAACCCTTTAACTATAGTACATTTCTAAAATAACTATAAAAGATTCTCTGAAAGTCAAATATTTAAAAGAAAAAGAGAAAACTAAGGAATGAAAACCCCATTTTCTTTCTTTCATCACATGATTGCCCCAGTATTGAGGAATATATAAAGAGAAAGAAAATTGTGATAAAAAATACCCTCTTGGTGATATTCACTTGCATGTGAAGCCATGTATTCACATAAAAAATAAAAAAATCTGCAAAAATTCAAATTAAATATTTTTTCAAGTATTTATAGTTATACTTAGATGTTTTTTTTCCTAACATCCTTACATTTTTGAGTATATAACTACAAAGTCTCACAATTATTTGATGAAATATGTACGAGTTATGATTTTTTCCCGAAAGATTAGCAAGTTGTGTTTACCAATATCCGCTTGTTCAATACACTGAATTTTCAAAACTTTGAAAGCCTGTGAAACGAAAACAGTAAAAGACAAAATTCTAAAATTTGATGTGGTTTCCTATTCTTATAGGAGAATAAATGAGCCAAATTTCATAAAATTCTGAGATGGTGCATGAGATGACCTGGATGAATTGATGTGGAATAACCCTTATGGAAGTATATTGTAGAACTAAAACAAATTTAAGAGATTATACATCTATTAACTTACCAATCTTCACACAACCTTTGTCCGTCATAAGAAGGTTGGATACTTTTAAATCTCTATGAACAACAAAATTTCTATGCAAGTATCGCAATCCTCGCAGAACTTGGAGCATAATACATTTCACTTGTGATTCAGAAAAGGGTGCTTGCATGTTATCCAGCAAACTAGCCAAATCTTGCTCACAATACTCCATGGCAAGAAAAATACTGCACACCAAGAACACAATACAAACTTTACAAATTAAGAAAACAACAAACAAATTACTATTCAACCAGTCCTCTTTGTAAGATTAAAAGTATATTAAATAAACAGCTTAATTACTGTGCCTACTCCTCCTTCTGAAATATCCTTACCTTTCTAAACTTCGTCCTACGACAACTTCTTTCAAATGAACAATATTTTCATGGCGACATCCTAGAAGTACAGAAATTTCACGAAGTCCACTAACAGGTAGACCATCCTTCTCATGTTCCATTCTAACTTTCTTTAAAGCAACTACTTTATCGGTCTTGGTATCCCTTGCTCTATCTGCAAATGATATACAAAACAATACAAATAAATAAGATGCGCCACATACTAACACAATCCTCAATACTCACAATACTCACAAACAATTCCATAAGTTCCTTCACCAATACGATTCAACTTCTCAAATTCCGAAACAAATCTACATCGTCCTAACTGAAAAATAAATTAAAATAAATTCAACAACAACATACAGCAGATAAACATTATAAACAATTATTTAAGGCATAATAAATTTCACATAGTCTCACAAAATTTAAAGAAAAAAAAAAAGTTTGGTTAATGATCTGGATAGGTTTCATTCAGAACTTAATTTTTCTTCAATTCTGGCTGGCTAAGTTTGAAGATTGAGAAAATTTTATATGATACACAAATTTTCTTTTCCAGGAAAAAGAGCAAACCATGTAGATCACATGAACATACCAAATCCTGTTCTGGAATCTCCATAGGTTTTCCTGTAAGAAATGATGTAAGCACACCTCTTCGAGTAATAGGGGCAGAAGGGTCTGGTCCAGCTTCATTTGGCCCCCTTTCTTCTTCAACAGCATCTAAGGTTCTTTTACCAGCTACAAAAATTAATATAAGATTAAAATAGAAGATAATTAGAAATAGCACAGTAAAAAAGTACACAAATACAGTAAACTACAATATGAACTATGTGGTAATATGACATGACTATCAATAGATATGTACCTTTGTTCCTTTTTACATTGTTACTGAAAAGCGTATCACTTAATTAGTTACCCTACCATGTCACAGGTTAGAATGAATCTTTGGATTTAGAGAAAATGTGAGACAGTTTAAGGAATATAAACACAATTTTTGATATTACATTCCAAGGTCAAACTCTCATAAAAGGTATCAAGGGATTTCGAGGAAAGAAAAATTCCACATTTCTTAATCCTGACACCAGATTCAAACCAACCCAGTATCCAGCCAGCAATTCAGTGAACCACTCAGAATCTTTAATGAATTTACACTGATTAATTAAGGGGAGTCTGGGATAATAAGAGAAGATGAAAAGTCAACAAAAAATTTTAACTTAAAAATAACAGCTTATTTCTTTTATCAATACATTTACTTTTTAACTGATCCTACAATTTCATAACACTTTAAAAATTATTTTTAGTAAAAATTGTGCAAGTTTATGAAAGTTATTAAATATACAACTTTTTGACCAAGATTACGTCAAACGATGTTTTTCTTGGAAAACTCAAACTTTTTTACTCTTGAATTCCAAGCTTGTCTCTAATTACCTCATTTTATATTTTTTTGTTAATCTTATTCCAAGGGATAATAAGACAATAGGTCAATATTTTCAGTTAATTATCATCCAAATATCAATTTTTGTTCCATTGAAATATTCTCATCAGGTCATTGAAATTCGGAGTTGCAGAATATTACACTGAAATATAGCATAGGACACACAAGTAAAGACCTAAGAGTGATATGATTGCTTAAAGTTTTTGAAATTCCTTTTTAATACTTTAGTATATAATATTTTATATAACATTTCTCCTTCTGAAACCCAAAATTCGAAATTACCTTATGAGGATCTTCCAATGATAGCAACATAATATTAATTGGTGGATACGCAAAGGAACATCAATTGCCGAAGGTTTATGATTCAATATAATGATGAAATTACAAATCGGATTATTTATTCAACAACAATTACTAATAAAAGACTAAACATTCTTCTTTTATATCAACTTCAGAAGTTAATAACATTACTACTGTTATAACTTAACTTTTACCCTCAGAACAATATCAACTGGGATAATAAAAGTTACAGAACAGCTAATGTAATGTATGATCTTGTAATACTTATTTTGTTGAGATGAGTATTTTATGAAAGAATCAAGAGTACAACGCTAAATACATAAATAAACGAACAAGAACAACTGACACTGAAATAATACAAGTGACATCTCAACGTTATAGAAAACAAAATTTGATGTCTTTTTTTCAAAACCAGATTCCATCGGTAAGAGCGCACGAAATTGCGAGAACATGAGGAACAAAAGGTAATTTAAGACTACGAATGCCATAACAATAAATTGGTAGAAAATTCGATACAAAAATTCCCTAAACAAATTCGTATTTGCATTGGTATGTGATTGATTCTCGTCATATCAGGAATTAGGATAACTTTACCTTTGGTCATTTTCAGTCGACAACTAACAGAACGAAATAAATTTTCTTTAACACTTCTTACAACACCAGACAACACAAATTCAATCGTTTGTATGGCTTAAGTTGCAATTGGAACCGATTGAATCGTTCCAAATCGAATTGTCTTTCCTTTTAGCTAAAATTTTTACATCTAATTCCGATCCAATGAACAAATCACAAATGGGAAGAACCATAAAACTTAATTTGCTTCTCTAAAATTCTGGGGCCAAACGCAATACAACATTTAAAGTAGGTTGAAAGCAGAACTCCACACAAAAACTGACACGATCCTCTGAAACCTTCTGAAACACTCGGAAACTTGTTCAACAAACAACTTTCACGCATCAACCGGCTCGAAGCGTATACAAATTAACAAACACTAATGCAAATTCCGTATCTTCTCTCACAGGCGCTATCTGTACAGAAGAAACTCAAAACACAGCTTTCTTAGAATCTCCATCAGAAATAGTCGACCCGCAGACGTGAAAATCCGCAACAAAATTGTGTAGTGCGGGAATATGAACACTACATACTAATTGTTTCCAAGATTTTACTTTTCTAAAGTTTCTTGGAAGTTATTTGGTATAGATTTAAACATTGGATTTAAATCTCGGTCCAACATTTCAACTAAAACTCGACCAAACATTGATATATTTAAACTAGATTCAACATATTCAGTGGAATAGTTTCCAAAATTCGCGTCTTTCTGTTATTCAGGTTGACATTTTCCGTACTGTATTTGTCACAGAATCATTTTTTTAAATTGGAAACCTACAGTTTTCATGTTTGTAACTATTAGTTTGCTAATAACGAAATTGGAAGAATAGGTTAGAAAGGTCATCAACGACGAGAAAAGCTGTCTAAAATCACATCTTTTCTCTTTATCCCGCGAACGAAAGTAAACTGAAAAGTATTGTCAAAAATGTGTACTTGTAATATTGCCTAACTAACATTACTGTCCTGCTCAAAAATAACGCATTACATATTTAAACGACAGGGAACTTCGTTTATAATGTTTACGGGTTGGAAAATATTCTATAATATAAAATTCTGAAATTCGAAATTTCATTTTTGAGTAGTTCGCGAGTTTTGAATTGTCGAGACTATTTCATCACGGTACATAAAGAACATGAAAAAATATAGTAATTTTTATAAAACATTGGGGTCTAGTTTGGATTTCGTAAAAAGAAAACTATTTACAAGTAATTAATGGATATTTTTCTCAAATATATCGCACACAATTCATACTACCAATTGAATAATATAAAAAGGTCTCTTTTTATAAAATACAACTGGGGAGAATGAATTGCAGTAATTTCAGAACAATTAAAGTAATGATGTATTTTTTTAAAATATTCGAGACCAATATCAAAGTCAAAGAGAGGAATTATGCCACTGTTTTCTCTAGAAGCAAGCAAAATCTCATCAATTTGATCAAAGTACTTGAATTCTCGAAACTGTTGGTTTTGAAATAAAATTAGAGTTTTTCCCCCTATTCATTATAAGGAGACGATAGTGGACAAATATGAAAAAAGGAAACATTTGTTCCTGAAAGTTGATCGTATATCAAAACTTTACACATAAATAATAAATCATAACTATTTCCATTAAAAATAAAAATAATTAGTATTTAAGATAACCACGAACAAATCAAGAAATGTTTATCACACATTTATTCCAGGAACGTTTATCCTAAGAAGAATTTTGTCTGAAAAAAAAAAGACCACTGTCCTTTTGTGCGTTCTTGCATCTGTCCAGAATCGTTTTCTATTACTTTCTTTAATTCTTCCTACAAATGCCTCAAATTCATCCGGTGCTAATTAGTGATCGAGAAAAAAAAAAGCATGTTGATCCTATTCGCTATGCAATTTTTATTTTTGACATTTTCGTGATATATGTTCGGTAGTGTCCAACTCTCCACAATCATAGAGAAAGAGCCTTTCAACCCCAATTTTCAACTTTTAAATCTATTCTGTATTATCATGTTTTTGAGAAGGATTCTTTCCTCCATCTACTGTCAAAGTTGGTGATACAAACTCTAAAGAAACCTGAGTTTTCTCCCATCTGATTTGCCATACCTCAAACAGCCTTTCACCAATAGTCATCCCGTCTGTACACCCAGAGTGCTCTGGCTGTACCCCTGAAACAATCACACTGTATTTTAAGTTTTTCCTAATTTAATACATTCACAAAATTTTAACTATTTCAAGCATATAACTATACAGTACTCCTCTGCCACTCGAATGACAAGGATGTGACAATTTACACGTTTAAGATTTCTGAACATTGTTTTGGAAGAACGTTTTAGAGCTAGACTCTCAAACAATGGCTGAAAAACTAGAAGACAACTAGAAAAATCAGTATTATAAAAAAGGTTCATCTATTCACGACACTTTCAGGAGTAGTTCAAGATTCAGTTTCAATATGTTTTATAAGTCTCATTAGGAACCTAGTAGACACCAATATGTAATTTACCAGAATATAAACCTATTTTCAATTATATCTATCATAACAACTGGTGGTTTTGAAACACGTAAATGTTATAATCACATAGTTGATCATTTTACGTGATTTCTGAGCACGCACGTTCAATAATACCCTTCATTATTTTTCCCATTGCTGGATCTTTTTGGAAATAAATAACATGATCTATAAAGATTGTAGCTTTCACAATTGATATGGAATTCCGAATTTCAAAATTGTAAAAAATATTTCGTGGAACTTTTTCGTGAAGATACGTGCCACAGGTCCACAGCAATTCCCCGAAACGTATACCTCAAACAAATAACTTTGTGCAATTGGATACGTTTGCTTTTTATCGTACTTCTGGTAGATCAAATTTTCGTTCTTTCATCCTTTTTTTTTGAAAATTATATAAAATGAGAACCATTCTTTCTTTCATTAAGTCTCAAACATCAATTCATTCATCCATTCATCTATTCAAGATAGTCACTGATTTTCTTCTCCTTATAGTCCACAGGTCGTTTCTGCAAAATGAACCTATTATTTCTGAATTTTCTCTTAACATCACCAAAAATTGTTTTTGTTCTGTTTCGGATTATTAGATAATCAATATCAAGTTCATTGTTTCAAATTTGGAGGTATCTTTTGTATATTTTGTATCTTTACATACATGTTCGTATTGAGAATGCTACATGAATCTCTTTGTGCGAGAACAAAATTATTGGAAAAAGAAACAAATTTTCAACAAATTCTCATCATACGTGGCATCAACTCTAGGCTGTGACAAAAATACAATTTCAGGTTATGTACATACCAGTTGTAGCATCAACTCGTAGGATAATCTAGTATTCGTATACTGGTTAGGGGATGAATCGTGTAACAAAGTTTGGAAAACTTGCTTTCCATAAAACACGAGAGTCCAGATCTAAAGAGGTGTTCGTAAATAAGGTCAAGTTATTATATACATTTGAAGTAAAATCTAAGTAAGACATTCTTTGAAATAGTACGGAGTGACATATTGATAATTGATTAAATTTTAAATAATATTATTTTTACATAAAAGATACACATAAAATGAATTGTTTTGAATCCTTCATCTCTTTATCAATTTAAAATTCTGAATGTATCAAAGCCCAAAAATGCAATAAGATTACAATTATCGCATGAACAATGTACTGAATATCAAATCCAACCTACAGGAAAAAGGACAAAAGTAACAAAGTAGAAAATTATATTATTGTAGTATTTGTAAAAGGGAAATGTTACGAGCTATTGAAGTTTATCTACATGGAGCGATAGGAGGTAGGTGTTAGGCAAAGCGATAGGAGTCGGGTGGCAGGCTATTGTTAGTAGGTGACCCATGTGGAGGGGTTACGATTGAATCCGTGATGACTATGTGATATGCAAGAACGCTACCACCTTAGCCACCAGAAGATCTAGTAAGCGAGCAATTAATCTCAACCTGAATAAAAAGATCCAAGTCACCCGGGCACATAGCATCCAGAATCGTAACACGCAAGTCGCGGGTTCATATCCATCAAATGTACCGACGCTCACACCTCATATATTATAAATTTGAAATGAAATGATTTCAAATTTTCAACAGATTTTTTACCGAGAAAAATGTCGAGAAAGTACTTTTGTGCGCGCACGCCACGTACATACCATAAAACTATCCATTGCAGGTGCATTGAACCGTATAATGTAAGCTGATAGAAAGTATGTGAAGATGATATCATATGAAAGAATATGTTTTTAACGAACTGTCGGGTACATTTCTCGACTTTATAATAAAAGCATGTGCTGAGTGAGAACATATGAAAGTTGTTCTGAGAGAATAAGTTTTGAATGTGCTCACAAGAACATTCAAAGAACATTATTTGATACTGATGTGCCGCATTGCAAATACTAAGAACATTCTGAACACATTCTTCGAAGATAGTGTCTGGAAATACATTCTTCACATTAGACCTGACTGACGTCTGTGCACATTTTACTCACGGGGGTTATTCTACTTCGCTGCGTAGCGCATTTCATGTTTTATCCAGAAATTCACATACATAGATGCGATAAGCAGTAATTCAATATACAATGCATTACACCTCATTCCTCCATCATCAGATATGCTCAATAATCATCTATTTTTATACAAACTACATACATCTGTAAAATTTCAGCTCGATCGAAAACTTGGATGTGTCCGAAAAATCAATAACAAATTTTAACCAGAAAGATAACAAACATACGTACGTTACAAGTTAAATAAAAGTTTGTACAAATGAGAAGGTGACAGGCAATCGTGAGAAGAATTTAACAGTTGATATCTCAGTTTCATGATAATGTCATTAGTTAAGGGTGGGTTTATATTTTTCCATCGGTGGGATTTACTGAATTGATATTATAACATTTAGTTATGAATAATCAATTATTTAGACATATTTAACATTTTACGAAGCATTTCGAAGCCTTGAGTAGGACACAAAGAGGCGTGAGAGAAAAAGAGGAATACTCAGGGTGTCTTTTTTGTATTTACCGATACAAAGAACAAGGGAGTATCAGAAAATGCTCTCGAAACTTCGAGGAAAATTTAAAAAAACTTTGCAGTTTATTGACAATTATGGCATCACTGTGCGACTGATAAGGAAATTTCTAAAAGTAAAAAGTACGAAATTTGGCGTCGTTGGGTGACGAAGATTCCAGTTTCCATATCCACAAGAAAGGTTTCCATGTTAGGAAGGAGGGATGCGGCTTGATGTCGAATCTTCCATAAATATTCCTTATAAGGGAGAGTCGGGGTTTCCAGCAAGGAATAAACTACGAGAATGTTACTACATAAGGCATATGGGAAGAAATTATGAAACATAGAAGTTTCTATAAGTTTTCGAGTTTCAAAAATAGAAAGGGAAGCTTTCCAGTCGATAAATACGCATGAACACTTACGAAACGGGACATTTTGGCATTTTGGTACCCAATTAATTTTTTCAGTTGATCGGAGGAAGGGTTTGATACTCCATGTACGATGTGCAGTTTGGTGCGAGTTTTCTTTCATTTGGGGCTATGAACCCTACATAATCAGAATAAGAAGAATCGATATATCCTATGTAGATTGACCGAATATTAGTTGGCACTAGTGATTTTTCCAATTTGAACGTGATGATTATTGACGATTAATTGAACTATTAGCAATTACTTAAGTGATCGGGTTCGATTGTGATTTACGGAATTCTGAAGGTGAGTCGGTATAAGTGAGTGCCGAGGTTATTACTACCACAAATAAAACATCCGTCGTTACAGGACGACGTGACGAGGAACGCTTCATCAATGGATCGGATCATTAATGAATCCCTTCAGCACAGATGTTGGCTACGGCGGGACGCTGGGAGACGAAGCCCGACCGGATAAGAGCAACGCGGGCAATGAGGTAATAACATCAAATAACGGTCTTCTACAAAGTGAATAATGATAATGTAAATTAGTGTCGCAAATGTCTGGAGAACTCTAGAAAGTCTGAAAATCGATTTTTCAATATGTGATGAAGGTGTAGTGATTTTCATCTAGTAGATGGTGTTTCAAAGGTCAATAACCTTCTACATTTTGTGTCTAGATTTCGAAGAGTGTTGCATGAAATTCCGTTAATTAGTAATGTTGTCATTTCATCTGCATATCAAAGAAAGCAAAGTATGTATTCCAAATTTAATAGTATAGTTGTTGAATGAATGAGTGTGTGATTGATGTAGTTAGCAGTGAAGTATTTGTGTACTGTAATCACAATTTCAATTTCTCAATTAGGATAATGTATTTTGTTAATTGGTCTTTCATTTAAACTCCGGTAATCATGTGTACTGCTCCCATAAATGAATCTGCTCTCTCTTTAACTAATTAATTAACTAAATAAAATGATTGGTTACAATATTGATTTTGAAATATCGTGTAAAAATCACAACAAATGTAATCACTTCCGTATGAGGGAGTGTTGATTGAAAGAACGAAGGTATTCAATATTTTATTATATCGAAAACAATCGACAAAAAAATAGTTCCAAAATATGACTATAGTCGACAAAGCGTACGCTAGTATTTGTAAATAAAGTGTGTTTCACAATGGACGAATCAGTCGTTCTCATTCGAAATATATTAATATCATTACATGATAAAGTAGAATATTACGGAATTATAATTTTGGAAACTCGTTTCAAACCTTCAATATTTATAGAAATTTTACAAAACTAACTGATTAGTAATTTACGAGAATCGAAAAGTATAATTCCTTATGATTACAATGGATGAGATTTTCTCAATTCTTTTTAAAAAGGCATTACAAAAGTATTTAAAACTTTTTTTACTGAGTAATTTTTTCCACACTAAACTTAACTATTTGAATAGTTTATTCTGTACCTGACACGTCTAATAATGCTTGAAACATTTTCATTTTCCTTCATTTAACATAATTTTGTCATTATCTTACAGGTTATGTTAGCAATATCTTCACAATGAATACAATGAAATAATGTCACGAGAGTTCAAAGGATATATAGTGCGCCAATTTCGGCGATGAATAATGATTTTCTATTAAAAAATGTTATTTTCCTACAGGACATTACAACGATACAGATCTATAGTGTGTCTCCAACATAGGTTCTTAAAATGGTTATTTCCAGAATAACAGAAAATTAAAAATACCAATTTCCTAAAATATTCAGAAAACACCAGAGAGAGCGAAAACCGTTGCACAATAAATATTCTCCACTAAGATGAATACTGTTTTCCCTCTTATCTCTATAGTACTTCAAAAATATTGTCATTTGCTACAAGTAAGACATACCAATATTATTTAGAATTTCATCTGAATTCTGTCTGTAAGACAACCGTCTTTCCATCTTCCAGTCTTGAGAGTAATCCATTGTATAATCCCAAGAAAAGATGTGAAGAGATGTTCTTCTCTACTATTATCATTAGATAATGTTTGAACTTAAAAAACCAAGCAGAAACGAGCCCTACTTATAATTGAATGTAGTCATGGAGATATGTAAACTAAAATACAAAAAATATTGGTGTTAGATTTAATTCTTTCTTTCTCTTTGTACTCCAAAGATATTAATTAAAATTGTTATTCATTGTGTTTCTGAAATACCTCGGTATGTTAATAACAAATACTGTTCCACCAAAATACAAGAAAATGAATAATTCAACTTCAAATTAGAGATTGAAATAATTGCTTCCCTTGAGTTAACTGTTTCCAGCGAGGGAAATGTTATTTTACGAAATATGAGTTATTAAAAATTGAACAGGAAAATATGAGTGTTTAAAGAAATTTTATTCTATATCTTAAGAGTAACGTCCGATATGACAGCGAGTTATTTTGATCGAAACAAACAAAAAACAAACATCATTTCCGATAGTCAATTTTAAATTTATTTTGAAAATAAAATGAAATAGACAGGAAGGAATTTGATTCACGTTAACGTTTTCATAAAATATATGGTATAGGTATTACTCTAGTTGAAACGAAAAAACAAGGAACTTCTGTGTACTTTGAGAGAATTAGGGAGTTCGACCAATTTCTTAACATTTTGTTGTTCTTACATCTTGATTTCTTAACATTTTTACTCCTCGCTGGTTAGAATCACGAATATTAGGCGTCAAGATTAATGTTAAGAAAGGGTCCCTATTCGTCCACTGTGTCTCCTGGCGTTGAGAGTTGAACCCCGTCCCCCTTCTCTTATGCACAAGGAAAAAATACACGGAAAGTGTTTCTGGTCAGTTATTCTGTCTGCGTTGTCAGTAGAGAGTACACAGTCGTCAGTGAGCACCACTGATAGTGAGCACTGCCATTTTGTCAGATAACTGACGTACTCTGCCATCGAATATTCTCGTACTGTTTTAACTCTGTCATCTGTCAGCACTAGCTAACACTAGTGTTCATAATAAATCTGACAGAAAGCAACGCCAGTTATTACTTCACTGATCACGATCGCCCGAGGATAGCGGGATTTCGATAGTTTAATCGTGATGGACAATGCGCCAGAAATTTTTACTGAAGAGATTTTTGTTTGAGGGTATCTCTCTTGGAGTCGTCATTAAATAATTGTTGATCAACCATAGTCGATAGTTGTTAAATTGATTAAATTACAGTGTCTGAAGAAAGTTTACATTTCTTTGTGACATTACTGAGATATTAATTATTTATCAAGTATACTCATACTCATGTATAGGCATACTGATTAGGGCAGGGGTCACGAACACGATGAACAGACATAACCTCACTTGGCATAAATATATCCTTGACTTCCACCCTAGATATATGGAACGACGTGCCTCTAACGCTTTCTGTTGTCTACACACGGAAGCATGGACATCCGCCATTACTGAGGCCGGGCCCTGGAGTACAACAGCAGACACCAGACTGTGTTCCATGTTGCTTGGAAATAGAGTTAATCTAATTTTCTTGAAATCACGTGAATAGAATGGTCTTATGAGCTGGAATTAATTGTACATCCCGTTTTGACCGTAATAACCTTCTCGGTATCAGATTCTATTGCGCATTCATGGAGAGGTAAGTGTTTGCAGTTCATAAGAAAAACATGCTTCTTGTTAATATGCACGTGAAACTAAAACATGGTCACTGTAAATATGTTAGTGTTTCAAGAGAGGACGTACTAATTCATAATTGTCTTCGCAATATATGAGATATTGATTGAAACATAATTTTTATTTTCAGATGTAGTTTGCCATAACCTGTGTCGAACAAGGGTAAATGTGTTGAAGGATTCTTGACTTGTTTGAGGTTAGTTCAATTTCTTTCCTATTGTGCAGATGAGGCTCCAGTGATGTTTCATGTCATACCACTTCTGACGTTAACCTATTCAAATTGAGAGAGTATTTTTTGTGGGGCTTTACGGCTCGTCGACATCGAAGTCATTAGAGCCCTAAAATTTTGTACAGGTAGGGAAAATGCAGTTACGCACTAACGAGAGCCAACATGACTCTCCCCGTGTGTGGGACTCGCCGAATGACTTAACCATACCCACTAAAAACCCTCCTGAATTACAATATATCAAGAGGAAAATGAAAGATACCCTAGCCCTAATAGCGTCGGGATTGAAAAGAACAAGAGGTGACCAAGAGAGGTCCGGAAAGAGAAAGGAAGGAGCCCCGCACCAGTGGAAGTAATACCAGACTCAGCTCGGGGTCCCGTGTTTGCCAAACACGTACTTACTAGTACCCTGAGGGGTTGAGAGAGTAATGCAGTTATGTTCCTTTTTTAAGATTGGTGATTATTGTACACGTAATGCTGCACATGCTGCAGTGTGATGGGATGCAAGTCCAACCATAGGATTGAAAATGAGATCGTGATAACTTTTTCTCTTCCAGGAGGCAAAGATTTGAAGTGTTAAGTGGCTTCGGAAAACACCTATAGATTTTAGTGAATTGAAGAATCCTAGAAATACTCATATGTATAAAAGATTTTTCTGAAAAGGACATTATGTGCTGAGGCAAGTATGTTGTAAAAGGAGAGTAGAAAGAGTGTGAGAAGAAAATACCAAATAAAAAATGGTGCAGTTCCTTGCATTCTTCTCATTGTTTCAAGATATTTGAATGAAACTAAAAATGCTACCAATTCCTACATACATTGCTTGTTATGTAGTTGGATGCAAGAAGTGCTTGTGATATGGCTGCAGAGTAACAAGACAGTTGACTTGGAATTACCACCTGAATTTATGTTGATTGAGGCATTATAGGAAAATTAATGTTTTCTCCTGAAATATTGAGTGGTATGTTCTTCAGATCATAGTGGATGGTTTTAAGAAAGAATTCTTGCGCTGTGTGAATCAGATAGACAAGTTGACTTCTGAAATGCTTCTTGATTATTTAAATGACTGTGGGACTATATTAACTGTAGAAGCTGAAGAAACATGTTTGTGTTTCCTAGAGAGGCTGTAAAATCCTATTAAGGTATTATGTGCGTCAGAGTGATGAGGCTTAAGTACCCCCCCAAAATGTTTTAAATGATAGTTTAAACCATTCTTTATCCAGTGGTGATGAATTTTCGTACCCTAATGCACAAACTTTTGAATTATTTCACTTTAAATTACTTTGGCTTATATGGAGAAACTTTCGTGGGCTTATGGGTTTTTGATATTGTGGCAAAAGTACCGGTTTAACATAGCGAAAAAAACTAGTAAAACATGGCAAACGCAGGACGCAATGACGTTAATTTTCATAACTTGCGGGGCATTTACAAGAATAATTCTCTCTTATTTTGCAGACTCTGTATGATACCTATCGTAAATGTAACTACTTAAGGTATTATGTGCGTCAGAGTGATGAGGCTTAAGTACCCCCCCAAAATGTTTTAAATGATAGTTTGAACCATTCTTTATCCAGTGGTGATGAATTTTCGTACCCTAATGCACAAACTTTTGAATTATTTCACTTCAAATCACTTCTGATCAAAAAAGGGATGTGGAGATAGGGAAGGATTTTTTTCCGTTTTCAACGGTGGTCTAGTGGTAGTGTCTTCGCTTCCACTATCCCACTAAGCGGTACAGCGTGGGTTCAAATCCCTGCTCGCCGAACTAGGTGAGGCTTTCAGATGGATATATCGATTATTACTTCCTATCTAACTATGAATCGATATATTATTTGTGTTAATAAGATGTTTCAAATTGTACTATAAATAATATAAATTGTAATTGTTCACTGTAGCCCTGATGAAGGCAAAATAAATTGCTGAAACGTTGGTGTTGTGAAAGAAAGAATCCTTTTTTATTGTTGACCAATCCTGGAAGATATATTTCTGTTATTTAATATATTGGTCAAGATCAACAGCAATATTTATATTTATGTAATAATAAAAAATGTATTGTCAAAAAAGAAGTACAGACTGCGTATGACCACGTGGAGGACAATAAACTAATTTACTGTCCGGAAACAAGCAAGGGACCATCCCATCTTTTTCGATCTAGGGCCCTAAGGCAGAGGCAGATTCAAAAATTTCTGCAAAAATTCCTAGATAAGATAAAAAGTTAGCTACGAGTTATCATACTAATAGAATTTCAATATACTTGTAATTTAACACAAAAAAATTATTTTACATGTACAAATTATTATCAAACTATAGATTATTCTGAGTATAGTGTTTATAAATCATAAGAATTGAAATAACACTAAATTCACGATTTCTTGTTTCAATAAACGCGCCCCTAGACAAAAACGTAGAGAACCTGTATAAGAAATCCGCCTCTACCCGAAGGAAAACCAGAGCAAAACCCGGGCCAGGATGGGGCTACAGAATTAATGTACACATAAAACCAAATTAATATGAGCCATAAGACACAACACAATCATGCAAGAAAATAGTTTTTGAAATTCTTATATTGATATTTAAAAAGTGCCACAGGAATGGCGTGATAAAGTACAAGACGGATTTAACTTTTATTAAAATCAATAAATTCTTTTACATTGTAGAAGCACTAGTGCAGGAGGTAGTTTTTAACCGCGCATATGATATTGAACGCCTTTCTCCTTACAAGAATAGTTCCACTCTCTGACTACGCGTCACAAATGCTCCACCTATGACCACGAACATCATAATGATGTTGGATTATGATTCCCGCAATTTCAAAGAATGCTAATTGTTCAATTATGAGAAACCGACAAATATATCTCGATATTGATAATTAAATGTTCTACAGTCCGATGAAAAAATCTAACACTCCGATGTTGATATTCAATGTTCACCGTTCCAATGTCGATAATACTTACGAGTTTACTGTGATTGAAATTGACATCATGGTCCGCATCTAGCGCATAGAGAGCCACGGGTAAGTATATTCTG
Source organism: Laupala kohalensis (assembly GCA_002313205.1). NCBI lineage: Eukaryota > Metazoa > Arthropoda > Insecta > Orthoptera > Trigonidiidae > Laupala > Laupala kohalensis. The sequence continues at coordinate 81,539 of NNCF01128887.1, read as the reverse complement.
TAAAGCCGAATGCTCCAGTGAGCGAAGTGGAAGGAATCCTCAATGTCGTGTCCTCGAGAAATGCATGCCCTTTAAGGAAGATGAGAACTGAGTTCGATGTTCTCATTAATAACGCTTGTGCTATACCTAATGACATTAAACAGTCACTGAAACGAGGGAACAACTCTATGCCTTTTCAATCTCGCAAAGCTGATTTTCCATTCAGATAGACATTAAGTGCCATCAGCGCACTTATTCCATCGTTTTCTATTAAAAAAGAAAAACTTATATCGCTTACACTACAAAATAAAAATAACAACCATTTCTTCTCCCACAAAAAAAATAACAAAATCCGTTTGTGGACGTTTCAAGTCAGATAACTCTAAGGAGTTCACGATAAGTTTCGACGTTACCTCACGCTTTACGAAAGTCCCAATAAGGGAAACCATCAACATCATCAAACGGCAGCTTATAATATTAAAAAAGACAATATAATTAAGCAAGAACAACAGCTTTACAATAATTTTTACAGTCGTAATGTACAAACTGACTGAATTATGCCATGTCTCCCCCGTTCTTCAGTCCAGTGGAGAATTTTACTCTCAAACCGAAGGAGCCGCGAAGGGATCTCTCCTCTTCCCTCTTATGGCAAACATTTTCATGGGAGATTATTAATACGAAGTTATGGGTAATACATGTTTAAAACCCAGAGTATAGTTATGATGCGTGGATGACATGTTTGATAATACCACTCAGGTGTGAAAATCTCAAAGCGATTTTGTATTATATTAACCAAGTCTACACAAACATTCAGTTTATGATGGAGAAAGAATCCGATGCCCTATTAGAGCCCCACACATAAATATTTACAAGTTAATAATTGTAGTCGTGTTTAAGAATTAGATTAGCGTTTTTTGATTTCGCTGTCATAATATAATAAATATTCGAGTTCAAATTTTTGTCTTTCTTCTCTAATGGACCTCCATTTGTGTCTTAAACAACAAAATATAACCTTATTTGAGACCTTAACTGAAAGAAACCGACAGCAATGTCAACTATTAACTCATTTGGCACCTGTTGTTATTAGTTGCTCGACTCTTAGTTTTGGAGAAGAGAGAAAGGGAAGGGGACACGACCTGATAATGTGACCAATTCCGTATAATATATCCGCCCATGACGGTTCTCTCTTAAATTAAGGTCTGTAATCCATTGAAGGATGAAGACCGAGGCAGACTGTTGAGAACCTTGAGTCCTTTAAGATAGAGGCCACAATCGAGAGAGAGAACTGCCATAGAGGGAAATATAATGCAGAATTTCTCTCATTTCCGGGAAATACTACGGGTAATTTCTCATAAAGCTTTCAATCAGTTGTATCTAGTAACACGATTGTGATGTGTGTCCCTTTTTCTGTACTACATCGATAAGACCAGAGCATTGAAAGTCAGCCGGTGCTAAAGAGACTACGAGAATTTGCACGTCATAAAGTTGTTATAACAAATCAAATGTTCGGATGTTGTAGACACGGCTATTGGTTATATTTTTTATTTGGACTTTATGGCTCGCCGACATCGAGGTCATTAGAACCCTACCAAGGCGAACGCGGAAAGACCGTTCAGATAGGAAGCTCTCCAGGAAAAGAGGAAGGCAACCTCGAAAACCCCACGAATGCAATGTCCGTAGGATTCCGTCAGTCCAGGTGGTATCATAGGTCTTTTCCAGGTGAAAGAAGATGGCCATAATATGTTCTCTCAATACATACGCTGATGAGATGGTGGATGACAACGAAACAAGGTGATCCTGCGATGACATCTGCTTTCTGAAACCACGTTGGATATTGGTCCCAAGGTTTCGCGATTTAAAATACATAAGTAGGTGACGATTGATCATTCTCTCGAACAATTTGCAAATGCAGCTTGTCAGAAAAAATCGGAAGAAAGTGCGACGGATTAGAACAATCATTTCCCTTCTTCGGAGGTGGAATAATTATGGTTTCACGCCATTGAGCACGGACGGTATGCTCATTCCAAAAACGGTTAATAGTTTCAGAACGAATTTCACGCCTATCTCTGGAAGATGTTTTAGAATAGCGTTATGTATTTGATCAGGTCCTGGGGATCAGGACCTAAGTAGAATCGATAGAGAAAAACAGGAGGTGTTTGACTCTTTCGCAATGCAATGCAAGTTCCTCAGCGATGGCTTCAGGTGAAGTTTGAAGCTGTCCATTTATATTGAAACCGAGGATTGAAAAAGAGGACCTCGAGCTTTGTATCTTACAAATTTTATCCCCATACGACTGAAAAGGAGTACGTCTTCTGAGAGATGGAATGCAAGCTTTTCAGGAGGACGACTTATTTTCTTGAGTTCTTTTTGCTCTGTCTCTACTCCTTTTAAACTCAATGAGGTTCTCTACAGTGGGATAATTGTTAAGCCGGCTAAAGCTTTGTTTCTTGCGCTGACCGCCTATTCGCAGTCCGAATTCCACCATGGAACTGGGCAACATCTTCGGTTACAAGATGGTTTAGAGATGGTGACTTCGAGAACCGCGTTGGAGAAATGGGATGCCATAATATCCACATCAGTGAAAGCCCCATCTGGAAGATTGATGTTTCGTTCAAACATATCCCAGTATCCCAGCATATTTCAATATCCACTGAGAGGGACGAGTAACCGAGGGGCAAAGATGTTCATATGTATAAGAATGGATAGTGGTCACTCCCACACAGTTCGTCAAGAACAGTCCAGTCTAAGATAGGGGAAAGAGAGGAACTGCAGACAGCTAAATCGAGCACCGAGCAAGATCAGGAGGCTGCACAGAAGTGGATGGAGTGGCCTGTGTTAAGAAGTGACATATCCCATCTATCTAAAAGTTTGGGCTGTTTTGAGAGGAACCCCAGGTCGGGTAATGGGCATTTACTTCCCCCACGATGAGAAATGAGGGAGATAACTGGTCCATCAGACCAGCAAGATCTTTCTTCGTGCAATACTGCCCTGGGGGATATAAATATTACATACCATAAATGTGAGGGACGGAAGGTTCACCCTCTTGCATACGTCCAGAATGGCGCTGGTTATAGATACTTCTTCACTCTCATTGGACTGAAGTGAGAGCAGCGACGTTGCCGTGTGCACGGAGGACCTCTTCTAAGTCCGTCCTATAAGACGTATAGCCACGAGGGGTAAAAGAGTGTTTTAGGTAAAGATGTGGTGTTTATCTGTTCTTTTTTTCAAGGCTCACTATGGGAAGAGGACTTTAACAAGGTCTTTATCTGACTTTAATGGTCCAGCTTTAAGGGACCTTGGTGAATGAGAAGATTTCTGCCGGATCGTTTGGACCCCTCAACTTACCAGGACACCCATTCCCTCCGATAATCCGACGTGTCGCCATGCACGGCGAACACATGGGTCAGCATGCAGAGAAGATAGAAAGCGATAAAGGTGATATGTTAAGTGAATAGTCAAAGTCAAACTATCCTTGAACAGTACCCGAAGGGGCCCAAGTGGTTCGCGGAGGGTAGAACTCCGCCATTACTCGACCTTGGCACTAGAAGGAGATGCGGCCAGCATCTCGCTCCGACCAGTTGACCCCAGGATAGACCCTGGTACTCATTTTACAGCAGTCTGAGTAGACCTGGGAGTCAGTCTGGATGTAGAGGTGTGATGAATAATTCCCCCCGGTCCTCCAGTCAGCAACTCGGCGCTCTACCCCCTGAGCTACGCTGATCCACTAAGTGAATAAGAGAAAAGAAAAGAATACTTGAGTGCCTTCTCTGTATCCCCCCGTCCCGAAAGGACGTGAACCAACTGACTTCGACGGGTATCGATTTTCTCTCAATTAAGGTCTCGACTCTAAAACAGCCTTTCTCCAATACGCAAAAGTGCGGATAAACGTGTTAGTAAAATTTTGAAAATAAAATAATAAGTGAAGGTAATATTTGTATTCCTTTTGTAGAGGCATAGTAAAAGGGAAGATATTCATATCAATTGAGTCATATTGGAGGTCCTCCAACCATTTTCAAGCATCATACTTGTGACAAACTGGGAACTTTGTTGCTTCTCACTACTCTTTACAGCTAGAATCTATGTATGCATGTATTATTAAACCTGTATACAAAATTTTACATTGAAAATATTTCTCTCCGCAGAATCACCTTAAGGAAAGTATCTAATACTAAATTGCATAACTTAACCTCCAGAAAGTAGACACAATTTCAGTATCATGATTGTACAGTGAGCGAATCAGGTGGGGGTGGGTAGAGACCTACATGTAAGAGTGAAGCGACAGTCATGTCCACAGTTTCGAAATTTCTCATAAGTTAGTTTTTCTTGGCGCAAATTCTCATAGCCCCTTTGGAATCAAGTGTTACACGGTGATCGCGTCTTTATTGGTGGAGAAGGGAGAAAGCGCTTGTTGCGTTCACTGTGGTTGTACTTGAGATAATTTGAAAGAGAGACTTTCTAGGTGACTATTTCCATAATGGTCGCGCTATGTTTTATCGAAGGAAAATGTCGAAGTACAACGCGGTCCCTTCCCAACGGAAACATTCTCCCAGGATTTAATGTGATAAAAGTAATCTTCAGGATAATGTTATCGTTTTCTAACTATCAGAGTACTAACAAAATCTTAGGAAACTATTTGAAAGTGCTGTTATTCTTTTGGAAGTAATTTTTATATTTCGTGTTTAAAAACCGAAAGTGCTGCTTATAGTTTTTGCTACTTCAAATAGATTTTGATATTTCAATGGGAGCGATAAAATGATTTTCAGCAATTTCCCCCCATGGGACTTACATCTAGTAAGTACATGTTTGGCGAACACGGGGCCCCGAACCGAGTCTGGCATTATTTCCACTTATTTGATGCTAGGCTCCTTCCTTTCTCTTTCCTGACCTTCCTTGGTCACCTCTTGTTCTTTTCGATCCCGACGCTATTAGGGCTAGGGTATCTTTCATTTTCCTCATTCATTGTCCCCCCTCATTTTTTGTCCCTCCCTCATTTTTAGTCCTAAATGTTTTGATGTATGTTTTGAGATATGTTTTGGTATGTTGTAATCCAGGAGAGTTTTTAGTGGGTATTTTTGAATCATTCGGCGAGTTCAACACGCGGGGAAAATCATGTTGGCTCTCCTTAGTGCGTAACTGCATTTTCCCTACCTGTAGAAGTTTTTAGGGCTCCAATGACCTTTGATGTCGGCGAGCCGTAAAGCCCCACAACAACAACAACAACAACAACAAAATCAGAAACTGTCATGGTTTTGTTTTTTGGTTTGGTCCAATTTCACATTATGGTCCTATACTAACCTTTTTCTTAGAATATCCTTCCGCGAATGCATCATCGCCTCCATCTTCGCACTTAAATAGATTTTCTTAAAACTGAATCGCCGGGACCTAGCCAGGACTAACAAACCTAACATCACCGACTGTGACCGAACAATTATAATTGTTCATTCATATTATAATTATCATACCCTAACATACTCATATAACCGGTGGCGGAAAGAAGAAAATAGTGCGGAACAATATTTCTTTATAATTACTGTAAAAATACGACGTATGGAAAAATAATTGGTCCCATATTACTACAAATATTATTGCGGTTCCGAAAACATACGTCGTATTTTTACAGTAATTTTACAGCCTCGACAACACACACACACGCGCACGCGCGCGCACACACACACAAATTAGTTAACAAATACTATTTTTATGCTTAAAAAATTACATTGGCAATATTAAGCTTCCACGTTGTGAATAATAGATTTCTTGGCAGATTGTGGGAAGTATAACATAAACCTCAAAGCTCTGATGACAACCTTGCCACCAAGGTAACCTGTTTTTTGTAGATGAAACAAATTGTCTTACATATTGCATTTTGCATATATCTTTATAAATTACATGTTGGATTCAAACTTATAATCATTATATGATTTCTTATTATTTTCTATTTGGAATAAAGTATCTGTGCTATTAATTTTTTTTTTTAATTGCAGATGGAACCCTCTAATAGTTTGTTCTTGTATAGTGTAAATGTGTTATACGTATTATCTATTCAAATGTATACAATGGGAGGTTAACAAATAGAACAGCATTAACACCCACTAAGAATTAAATAGAAAAAGAATACACAGAAACACCTTTGTAGATATAAGAATTAATGTCGTTTAAATACAATAACTGAGGCAATAACTCTAAGAGTTGATGGGAAATATTTAAAATACAGAAAATTCAAGGAAATCATGTTTCATCCTTAAAAATCCCATTCAAATTTGAATTTTGAAAAATCCTCAAGTGAGCCTTGACAACACAAATGAAACATTGTCAAAATTTCAACTTTCCATCTTTAATCAACACAGAAAATAATCGTGTAATTCAGTCATGCACCAAACATTTCCTCTGCTCTTAACCCATTAAAAAGTAAAATAGCTAAATTCCAGAAATTTATTCTTATATATTGAATTGGGGAAGGTGTATATGCAAAATAGAGTTGATAACCCTAATATCTCACAGAGTATAATAAAAATAAGGTATCATGACAATAGTGTAAATTATAAAAACATGGTTTCATTTCTGACCCTTCACACCATTACAAAATTAAATATAAAAAAACCCACAGACCAGTTTCTAGATCATTAAATTTACACCTCAATCAGTTCCCTGGATTAGTTCCTGGATGCCTGAATTAGTTCATTGAATATAATAATAGAAAAAAAATTCGAAACCTCAAATTTTACTCCTTTGAAGACAGGGTTCTGAAAACTTTCTTGGTGGGTGGTTATGTTGCAAAGACTACAAATTTCAACTTTCTAGCTGCAATAGATTACACTGTTGATAAATAAGTCAGTCAGTTAGGACAATGCAGAGTATATATAGAGAAATAAGTGGCAACAGCCTGATTAATTGTTATTGATAATTGTGTAGAAAAGTATTCACAAGTTGGCTCGTAAATGAACTTTTTAATTAAAGGGTCTTTCAAAGCTTAATCAACAATAACTAAATTAACACTCCATGTCAGATTTTGCTGGTGTCCTAGGTAGCTTTCTAATGATAATTTTAATGGTTTCATTTTAGAGACAACTTTATTTATTTGTTGAGAATAAACAGAAGAGAGAAATTTGAGAGAATTATACAGAAGTATTAAATCTCTCTTATTTTTTGCAACAAAGTGTTGTTCAAACAATAGGGTGAATATTATTTTTATTACAAATGTTATATTATGGAGCAAGATAGATTTGTATAAAACAATGTGACATTAGTATAATAGAGTATCCACAAACACCACATTTTCATTACTTTAAAAGGTAATTAAGTAATTCTATTTGAAATATTATTTATTATTGAAACATTTTTAACATACTGGCTGAAATTAAAGAAAAGTTGCATGAAAACAAATGGACAAAACAAATTTTTCTTTGATTCTAATTGTAAGACTTTAAGTTATGTGGCAATGAGGGTGTTACTTCATGTCAATGGTCCCAAAATTGATTTATGGAACACCAGTATTAGTCGTTTCTTTTTTTCATTATTTTTACCTGCCTCCCATTTCCACTCTTACCCCAAAGGTGCTAGGGGTATAGTACCTCTAATGTGGACTAATTGTGAACATACAAAGCGTCCTTATCCTACTAAAAGGGACTGAAATAAGATTTTGCCCTTATTTTTATGTCATCCCCTTCCCTACGGTGCCAAGGGTGTCTTACCTCACAGTGCCTGTTGAGTCAGCTATGTATCAAGTTTGACTGAAATTGCTCCAGGCACTCAAGAATTATGGTGGGATACATGCATAAAACATTCCAACCCCCATTTCACTTTGTTGGGAGTGGGTTTTCATAAAATCATTTCTTAGAGGATGTCTACACCCTAAAAGGAACCTATCAGCCAAATTTCAAGTTAGTTACTGAGATTTCATGATTAGTCAGTCAGTCAGCCAGTCAGTGGTATTTCACTTTTATTTTACTATCCCTATTCATAATTGTTCAAATGAACACTATTTATATTTCTCTCTTATTGGGAAAATTTGTAAGAATATTTTTCAGAATATAATGAAAGAATTTATTCAAAGTAAAAATAGTTTAAAATTTTAGTTAATTAAGAGTTGTTTAATTTATAACAAGAAATATAAATGCCACTTAGATTTCATCCTTTCTTTCTTTTTACAAACCCTCCATTGGAGTGTCACAGTCCCTTTGACCAGTTTAAAAAACAATGACTTTTATTTTTCCAACCATGTATGATCAGAAGTAGTACATTGTTACCACCTCGAAAAATATTTCTTAAAAGTTACATTGTGTTAACATGAGTGTTATACAATTTAAGTTAAAACCAGTGAAGTACCCCACACCATAGCCATTGCAGTCGCAAGAAACAAGTATGATGTTAGTAATAAACCAAAGGATGTAGTTGAGAGAGAAAGATTCAATATATTCGTAAAAAAAAAGGAAGGATAATTTGTTCAAATGTCATGGGAAATTTAGCAACAACAATACAAATATTCCCTTCTCTAACACAATTAGCAAAATTTTATAAATTATACAGGAAGCTAGCAGTCAACCCTAAATGGCCAACAAAAAAAAGCATAGCAGAAAACCTAACACATCTTCGTGTCTTAAACACAATGAAGTACTATTCAAATCTGAAAGTGAATTTTAATCAAACATGTGGAAAAATTAACATTATTTGCTCTAGAAATAGACTTTTTTAACATTCTGTAATACCTACTTCTGTGTGTTTCAGATTTAAAAAACTAATTAATTGTAGAAGTAATAGCGTAGTTTTTATCTTCATATTAGTTCCAGAATACATTTGCATTCAATTATACATTACAGAGTCTAAAAAATAAAGAAATATAATAGCACAGTCTGAGAGACTGGCCAAACAAAGAATGTTACATTATTTTGCCATAGTAATGCATGGTTAATTAATGTTGCTTCTGAATGAAAATGGTTGCATGCAAGGAATAATATATCTTATTTCTCAATGAATAATATTTCGTTTACATAAAACAACACAAAACTAGTCATTCATTAAAAAGAAAAAATAGTAGGGACAATAACACCAAATTTTATTTATACTCATAAATGCCACACATGTACAAACCTATAAAATTTCATTAAAAAAACAGTAAACAGTAAAAGCATTTCCATAGGAACTGCCTAAATACATACACTTCCTTAAATTAAGAAACAAAATAATAATCATAATGCACAGCTGCATTAACTACACCAGTGATTCAGTCTTAATGTTCTATGATAAGTGGTAATGGTCCTAAAGATTTTGGAAAGAAATAGTAATTATAATGATAATGTAAAAAATAATTGATCTGAGAGGTCATATATATAGAACACACATGAGTAAGCATTTATTTAAAACGCTAAACAAGTAAAATGTATTCTATACCTTCATAAATCTTTTTTATATAGCATCTTCTATGTTGGCTAGAGTACAGTGTTTTAAAGTATATTTTTTGTTTTAGGCGCACAACATGCACAGCCAATTCCTGTAAAATACTACCATTGACATGACACTCTCTTTTCAATCTCCGTATTGTCATCTCCTAGTGTTTCACTAACATTCTCAATTCATACAAAGACAAACACGGTTGTAAATTTAAAAAAAAAAGTAATAAATATTGAAGACAACTTGAAAATGGTCATTCAGAATAATTCTTCCAGCTCTTGATATCGCAGGGGGCTCAGTTTCGACTGAGTGTGGACTTGGCGAACCCACGGCCCCGAGCTGGGAACTGGTACTGCGCCACCAGTCCTCGAATACCGTAAACTTTGGACACATTTCAGCGACCACCATTGGCGCGATGGTGGAAAGTTTTGTGTTGCAAGGAGCGGGGATCTTGCCTTCATCGGTCGGGTCGGGGGAAAGGATTAAACCTCTATTTAAAAAAACCCGCAACCTCAAGGTGTGTTACACGCCGATGATGTGAATGGGTGTTGAGCGGGGATTACTCGCTAGCGTAATTCTGGGGCAACTGCAGCACCTGAGTTGAATAAGGCTTAGTGGCGTGATGCGGAGACTCCACATCAACAGACATATTTTCCTCCGAACTCGTGGAACGAAATATCTAAATTTCTGAATCCCTCACCTTGCGGATCAGGTGGACCTCAAGGCGCGACACACACCCAAACGTCTGCGAGCGACCGAAGGTTCAGAGCCCTCCCACTTCAGAAGATAATCAGTCAAAGAAACAGAACATTACTCACGAGAATGTTTTTGTATTAATGACAAGAAAGAAAGGAACTTTAGAAAAAGTTTCGCCCTTTTACATCCATAAAACCATGGAAGATACCTGAGGCACATTGAAAGGGATAAAAAGATTGAGGAATGGATCTATGTTGTTGGAAACCAAGTCCAACAAACACTCGACCCTCTTAAATTGTAAACAGCTGGGAGAGTTCTCTCTATGAGAGTGCGAACTCCATGCTGAACTTAATCGCAGCAAAGGAGTAGTATCTTACAAGGACATAATGGATATGTCAACAGAAGAACTTGTTGCAAAGTGGGAGGTTGACCACGTAGTTGAAGTCAGACAATTCATGAAGAAGGTTAATGGTGTTCTGCAGAAGACCAGTTCCTTCATTGTGACATTTGACTGTCCTAAACTACCCAAAGATCTTAAAGCTGGATGTCTTAAACGACCCTTCATCCCAAATCCTCTGCGGTGTTCAAATCCCAGAGATTTGCACATACAACGACATCCTGTAAGGCTCGTGATACATGTGCGAAATGGAAGAAGGAGGCACACGAACCCGGCGTTTCATGCCCGGGGCCTGTGAAGTGCATTAATTGCACAGACAGTCACCAGGTATGGAGCAGGGTGTGTGTCGTCTTCCTGGAAGAAAAGAAAGTGCAGGATATCAAGACTACGGAGAAGATTCCGTACGGTGAAGAACGGATGAAATACAGGGCTTTACATCCTGTATTTTCAACCAGTTACTGCACCGCAGCGACTCCTGTTATAAAGAAGAACGTTTCCGTCCAAGCCAATTTCACTGACGTGTCTACGACAAGGCACATGCCAGTGCAAATGCGGGAAGAAAGATGTTCAAACTACTTCCGTTAAGCCAAAACTTCCATCCACACCCCGTCCATCTACTTCGCAAAAAAAGCCAAGCAGTGTGAAATGTACCCAAGACACTACCAAGCAACAGAAAAAGACAAAGCAGGGTTTCAGGGCTAAAACCCTGAACCTTAATCATTTTTTTAAAATAAAATCAACACCGTCCATGAAATTGCAGAGACGTAAAAAGAACGTCTCTGCCCTTCCTTCCTCCGAGTCGGATTGTGTATTGTCCGACGATGACGCGGAAATGGACAGTCAGGAGCCCGATCCAGGAGGTTCCAAATCGTAATGGCTTCCATACTTCAGTGGGACCTTAATGAGTATCGAACTCAACGTGAAGAGTTACGGCTCTTAGCGCGTCACAATCCGATCTGTATTTGCCTGCAAGAGACACACCTTTTACGAGAACACTCTCCCTCTCTGCGGGGATACATCAGCTTCAGATATGACGACACAATGATAGATGTGGAGTTGGAGCTGCGGCGGAGCAAGAGGTGGAGTTGCCGTGTTTGTCAGAAACACTATCCTCTCCTCACCCGTTCTCCTACAAACTCAAATCCAGGCTATAGCAGCCAAAATTCACAGCGTACCAGCTATGACCGTGTGTTCAATATATCTTCCTCCGACACGAGATTTCTCGCAGACTTCCCTCAGGGATTTAATTCACCAGCTCCCCCGACCATTCCTCCTCCTTGGAGATTTCAACACCCACAGTGTACTGTGGGGTTCGTCGAGCGATTGCCCCAGGGGTCGACTGTTGAATTGTTCGTGAAGATTTATGTCTAATGAACACCGGGGAGATGACCCACTTTGCGTTTGCATCGGGGTCATGGACTGCTATAGACCTGTCAATTTGTTCTCCTGAAATTGCTGATATCTTCCAATGGAAGGTAGAAGATGATCTGCATGGTAGCGAACATCATCCTATCTGGTTGTCCTTGCAGGAACGTGCGACTGTTCCCGAATGCAAGCCTCAGAAATGGATTCTCAGAAAGGCTAACTAGACACTGTACCGCTCTCTGGCTAGTTTCAGAGAAACGGGAAGTGTCCAAGAGAGGGTTGACCAGGTGATTCATCACGCCGCTGAAGAATCCATTCCGAAAACATCTATTTTTCCGCGAATACCTCATGTCCCCTGGTGGAACGACGCATGTCGATCCACCATTCGCGCGAGACGAAGAGCATTGTGGAAATTTAAGGGTAGTCCATCTCCAGAAAAACCTCGCCGCATATCGGATTGCTAGAGCAAAAGCGCGCAGAACCATCAAAGAATCCAGATCCACCTCCTGGAAAGAGTTTCTAAATACTATTAAGAGAACATCGTTCACTAAAGTATGGGAGTCAATCCGAAAGATATTTGGAAGGTATTCTCGAGTTCCAATATCTCAATTATCAGGGTCAGGTTCTCACCACCAACAGAGAAATAGCAACAGTGATGGCTAAATACTTTGCTGATCTAACATCTACTGCAAATTACGATCCTGATTTCGCGAGGAAAAGGGAAATAGCAGAGAGCACCTCCCTTGACTTCCCTTCCACCAACTGGGAACCCTACAACTCTTACTTCTCTATGTGGGAACTTGAGTCAGCTCTAGCGACAGCCCACGACCTAATTCCATTCACTATGAGATGCTCATAGTGAAGTGCTCAATGCTCATAGTGACAACAGTCTAGAATCGAAAGAATATCTTCTGGATGTCTTTAATCTTTCATAGTCCGCGAGAGTATTCCCTAATTCGTGGAAGGAAGCAACGCTAATCCCCCTACTAAAACCTGGAAAGAACAAGACAGCCATCAGTAGTTATCGAAGCATTGCCTTGACGAGTTGCGTTCCTGGAAACAGCAATTCAAGATGCTTTCGTCCGAAGACAATATGTCGGAATATTCTTTGACATCGAGAAGGCTTATGATACTACTTGGCGTCATGGCATTTTAAAACAACTTTAGGCCTGGGGATTTAGTGGACATCTTCCTCTGATGTTACAATCCTTTTTGGATCAGCGTTCCTTCCGCTACAGAATTGGAAGAGATACTTCGGATCTCCTTCTTCAAGAGAACGGTGTTCATTGGGCCTCAGTCCTGAGTGTGACCTTATTTGCAGTAATTATTAACAGCATAACATCTGCTGTAAAGAATCATGTCCAACTCTCTTTCTGTCGACTTTGCTATCTTTTCCTCATCGCAGAGTGTCACAGGTGCGGAGCGACAAATCCAACGCGTCCTCAATAGATTGTACCACTGGTCAAAGACGACTGGCTTTCGTTTTTCTGCTGAGAAAACACGCTGTGTTCTCTTCAGTAGGAGACAAAGCCTCCTGTCAGAACCTCACCTTGTCGGGAAACGTTCTAAAATTCTCTTCTTCTGTAAAATTCTTAGGTCTAATCTTTGATCAGAGATGATCAATTTGATTGAACATCTTACAGACCTAAGAGTGAGAACGTTAAAGACTCTGAATCTATTGAAGTGCCTGACTAGCAGGGAATGGGGCGCTAATCGCTCCTCCTTGCTCCAGTTTTATCGAGCATTCATAAGATCTCGGCTCGATTATGGCTGCGTTGTATATAGCTCTGCTCGTGCAAGCTATTTAAAGAAGTTGGATAATGTCCATCATGCAGGAATCCGACTAGTTACGGGAACATACCGTACTAGTCCCATTCCGAGTATTTTATGCCGAGAGTGTCGAGCTCTGACTGCGTCACCTACTACCTGATTGCAGGAAATACACGAAAATACAGAGATAAATTGGTCTGGCTGCAGATTTACCAACAATTGTCGGAAATGAAACGGTTGATATTAATAAACTATTGAATTTTATGAGTAGATCGGGGCTCCTCCCACAAGTTCTCGTGAGGGTTTAAATTTGCATTATTCTTTCCTCTTCCCCATCTTCTTTCCTTTAATTCTTCCTTTCCGTAGTTTGAAAATTATAATTTTCAGCATTTATTTCATTTTCCTTATAATGTTTTGGGTAAGTGTTTCCTTTCCTTTCCTCTCATATTTGCATTTAGATATCTGTTGAATTCAGGAGGGTTTTTTTACGGTTGAGATACACGGGGACGAGTCACTACACTTCCCTATGGTGCGAAACTGCATTTTTCCCCCACCTGCAAGGGCTCTAATGACCTTGACGAGCACTAAAGCCCCAGAAAAAGTTCTTGAAAATGACTCTGTCACCTTCAATTTCCATTGCTCTGCGTAAAAACTAAGTAACTTCACTTCAGTGTTAAAAAGAAACCACACGTCTGGAGATCACTATAGTTCGATGTAACATTTCTTATTCGCACAAGTGCGTTATTCGGATTCAAGAGAAATTAATATATAGTCTGTGGACGACACAATCATGTGACCATCTACAGCTGATTGAAACCACTATGAAAACCTTCGCGTGCTTTTACCCGAAATACGAGAAATTCTTCCTTCTATATCCTCTCCTGGCGGCTCTCTCTTGCATGTAGATCTCTAGGGGTGGGGACACTACCAACTTACTTCCATGATAACAGAATTGACTTGGAGCACTTCATAGAGATGAAGTGGGAGGTTTGGGGGATTACCAACTTCATGATACCAGTGTATGTTTAACATTTGTAACATTTAGGTGAGAGGTCCTCCACTATCACCACCTGGCATTGCATTAATTGATTAACTATCGTGGCTACATAATTTCGTTTGGATAATATGCTCATATAATGCAATTAATTCTGAAAATTGAACTTCTGCAAATAAATAGGAATATGCTTAAATAAATGCCTACAATATCAACTTCTCATAGCAACATGAACATATGGAATTAAGGTGTAGTAAAAAGATCAAAATTGGGAAAGATACAAGAAAATAACAACTCCAATAAAATCCTCATAGTTTAATTCATTCCCATGATAAATGAAATGCTCATACAATAGAACTTTTATTTATTGCATTACATAACAATATAACTCAAATTTTATGAGTTTTTCTATAATTCGGTATAAACTAATACAAAAAAACCTTTGTACTGTAAATTGAATCTTTCATATTACATTATATGAATAAAATAAATTGATAAGATTTATTTGTTTTATGTTACGTCTATCAATTTACTAACTATGATAGATACACAATCATTTAATTCTTCTTGGACTATCAAACAATAGTAGCTAAATATAATATGACCAACATCAATATAATAAAAAATATAACAATAAAACTATATAAATTGGTGTACAATATAACAATAACAAAAGAAGGGCCATAATTGGAAAAATAATTAAGATGGCTCGTAACATTGAAGTGGCTCATGTACATGCAAGTTGCACTATTTATAATCTATATTGTTTACCAAGAAAATATGAGTTTCTTGACAATTAAACACAGTAAAACTAAATCAAGCCTTTTCAACTTGGCTTAAGAGTGATGAGCAAGCAAATACTGATGTGTTCATTTATAGAACGCAGGATCATCCTAGAGAGAAGCACAGTCCTTCCACTCCCAACATGCACAATAGGCGGAATCTGGTTTCAAATGTAAAAAGTAATCTAATGACAAGCTAATACAGACTTAATCTTACATATTTTTAAATAAAAATACTTCAGCAGTTTCCCAAACATTTTCAGTGCAGGTTTACAAAGTGCTTTTATTCTTGGATAAACAAAACTGGTACTCACTCAAAACTTCCAAGATAAAGAATACTGGGGTAATGAGCTAGTTTCCATATCCTTTTCTTTGTTTTGCAGCAGTTAATGTGATAAACTTGTAAACAAAAGTAATTTTATGACAAATACATTTTCACTGTAAATTCACTTGAATTCCTTTTTTTTTACCAAAATAAATCTTAATCATATCTCACAAATTAGAAATGTTTATACTTTCTGGTGTCTGGGTCCAAATTGTCTACTACATCTTACAACTAAGTTTTATGTTTTCTGCAATTCACCAAATTTAACAGAGGACAAAAACAACTCCATTATATATAGCCATAACCACATGATTGGCTTTTACAGATTTGATTACAGCATTCTCAGCCAAATTTGCTCTCAGTACACTACATTCGTTAGACTTGTTCGTAAAAATTTTACATGCATCAACTGCTGGAGCATGAGGGAAAAATGGTTTTATAATTAGTTGAGTTTGATGCAGACCATACGAAACTTATCAATTCAAAGTTAACCAATATAAATGCAAACAGAAAAAATAGCACAGTTTATGACTTCAAAGAACGTGACATCTCTCCCTGAGAGCAATTCATTGAGATTCACATACACAACGTTAGATACTACAGATAAAGTTCTGAGTGTTAAAAAAAATAACACCCGAGAAACAATGTTTTTTTGTCCACAAACCTGATAGAGGAAGAGTTGTGATTAAGGTAAATTCTGTAATATCCATACAAACAACAAATCATGTGTGGTCCACTGATACAAAAAAAGAGGAAAAAACAAACTATTCTAAGAAAAATAAGTAAAGAAAAAACCAACCCAACAGTATAAATTTCTAAAATAGGGAAAGCATCAAATCCCACGAGTCATTACTATTGGTTACGAAACAAAATTTACACAGTGGACAGTGTTTTCTTACATACTTCACTCCCTAAAATTTAATCTGAGCTAACTCAACGAAGTAGAGGATCATCAACAGAAAGAAAATTCCAAGGCCAATTGTCCCACAAGGGGCCCGAAGGTGTGACTATGGGGTTCACAGGTGGTCGAGCCTCACCATTACTAGATCTCAACGCAAAGAGATGAGGTTAGCATCTAGACAGAATATTCTCTACCTCATTTATTTTTACTTTTCAAACCTTTTTAGAAAGATGCAAACTTAATTTCCTACTTATCAAATTGTTTGGGTTTCAAAGTAATCCCTTAACTCAAGAATATTAGAATCTGTATCTAAATACAAGACAGACATCCCTATTACAATTTCTTTTATTTTTACTCCTAGCAAATAACTCACTACGTTTTCATACTAATGTGAATGTTATATATTTGTAAACACTAATTGAACATTATCAACAAACAAAATAAATAATTCCTGTGAATCTAAAATAACTTACAAATAGAAAATGAAAAGATACATATCATAGCAAATACTGTCTCATAACTTCCAAGACTTTTTCAATAACACTTTACATGCGTGGAATGTAATAATCATTTAAAAAACAATTTCACACTATCACCAAAAATTTCTTTATAATTTCGGAAGAAAATTTTTTTTGATAAAAAATTCTCCAGCTTTACGATCAACCCATTTTCTGGACCTTAAAATATCAACATATATATTTTCACAAAATGTTCACACATTAATGATAGAATACACAAATTTCTTCTTTCAATATCCAGTTAAACAACTAGATTTTTGAGAAAAAACTATTCTACTAAAATTTTCTCATTTTCCTTTACAGCACAATGATAAAAGATATGTGGACAATGGTTTCATATGTGCTGATTTCCAATCATATAAAGATATTTATAAAAATTATATTAAAAAAACAAAACAAATTATATTCTTATGTACAGGAAATAATAGATTAGATATCCATCAGATCCATTGTTACAACACCATTCCTAATCAACACAAAGAGGATTTTACATCTTCCCTCTCCTTTCCACATTTTCAAATAATATAAACATTTTTGTTCCCTCTTAAAAATTAGTAATTAAGCAGTCTACTTTCTAAGAATTCGATGCATATCCTTATTCTGTCTGTCTATACTTAAATCTGCCTTCTCTGTTTTAAACATAACTCCTTCCAACATATCATTTTGTGACTCAATCTCATCACCTAAGCCAACAGCAAGTCCTTTAAGACGACTGATAGAACCTAACATTTCATCCATATTTTGATCCAATCTTTGCTGAATATCAACTGATGGGCTGCTGTAAGTGTAACGTGACTCATCTTCGAGTCCCTTGATTCTCATAGCTGCAAAAAATTAAATTAAATGTCACAAATTGTACACACACACATTTAGAAATGTTAAAATCACAAATTAATAAAATTGAAATGAAAAAATACTTTTGAAGATATCTTTGGGATGTGCTAACACTACCAGACAGCACTGACACACTATAGCAAAGTAACTTAATAATAATGACTGTTATTTCACCTGGGTGATAATCTGATGAATTACTGAAAGAAGATCTAGTATTTTCAATTACTCCACTTAATGGACTATTTACAGTAGAACCTTCAGCAATATCAATACCAGATTCCTTTGGTTTGGAATTTGGAGCAGGATCACCTGATTTTCCACTCAGGTAGTTCTTCAGACTTCCAAACACACTCTGTCAACATAGTTGGAGACATATAAAAGCACTGAATTAAAGGCCAAATTTTAGATGTAAACAGGTAAGATCTGTCCAAAAGTAAATTCACTTACCTTAATTCCTTGAATGTGTTTCTGACTAAATCGTAAAGTCGAATTAATTTCATCTAACCTTTTCTCAGTTCTTGCCAGTTGCTCTCTTTGCCTCAAAAGCTCCTATAGTAATATAGCATGTTGGTTAGCATAGATCAAATTAATTCACAATCATTTCGAGAGTAAACAATACTTTTACCTCGGCAGTAGCAACACCTATTTGTTCCGAATCGCGTAGCAAGCCAATGGACCGCTCTGAGGACTGAATAGTTCTATCTTCTATTTCTCTTTTCCGTTCTAAAAGTTCTTGACGTTTCTGTTCTAAATAATCACGTTCTTGGCGTGGATTTCCTGATGACAGATGGACACGAGAATTACGCAAAAAAGTTTCATCATCAATATCATCATCTTCCACAGAAAAGAAAGGGTTCCCAGGGTTGCTGTAGTACGGATTTCCAGCCATTCCGTCTTACAAACGTCACAAGAGTGAAGTCAGCGAAGTTATGGATCTCGTAAGTTAATTCGATTTCTTATTTTTGTAAATACAATAACGGCAAGGAGAAAGAGAAAAAAAGAGATCAGATTCACACCACACGGATTTTGATGAATTAAAATGTTAAATAAAACCCACCACTTAATTCACTGAAACTACCACTCACAACCAATCACGACTTGATACCAAGAACAGCGAAGCATTTGACGTAGCAAATTGCAAGTGAGGAAGTCGGAGGAAGTGTCTAAAATGTGTCACAGAATATTCACAGATTGCAAGGGATAAATCGGACTCGTGATTCATCGATTGTCTCGAACAAATATCTTTGTTCTCGAATTTATCCTTTGCTGTGTTCTGATTTGTGTTTATTATCCCTACTAGCAGCTGAGACCTGCGCTGTAATTGGCTATCAAACAAATGACGGCTTATGAAGAGCGCAAAGTTCAATACGAATTCGGATCTCGTTTTTGTTGTGTGGATCGTCAAATCGAAATGTGATAGTTCATTGCAACTTACGAACAAGTTGAAAGAATTAAATCATTATGTTTATCAACCCTTAAGAATCTTTGAATCCGAGTCAAAAATTTTCTTTACAGCAAGTGTTTATTACTAAACATTACTGGCTAATTTATTAAAATGTATTTCATAATTTCTGAGACTTTTTTTTGTGTGTCTTGACGGCTCGTGGACATCGAGGTCATTAGAGCCCTAAAAACTTGTACAGGTAGGGAAAATGCAGTTACGCACTGGGGAGAGCTAAAAAAAGAAAGAAAATGAAAGATACCCTAGCCCTCGCAACCTAATAGCTTCGGGATCGAAAAGAACAAGAGGTGACAAGGGAGGTCAGGAAAGAGAAAGGAAGGAGCCTAGCATTAAATAAGTGTAAATAATGCCAGACTCGGTTCGGGGCCCCGTGTTCGCCAAACATGTATTTACTAGATGTAAGTCCCATGGGGGGAAATTGCTGAAACTGTTGTAATTGATACAGTATATTGAATGAATAAGGATTAACATTGACTAAAAAGTAGATCTCCTTATACATATAATATTCAGTATCAAATTCATTTAAATTAATTTTGCTGTTACTCGAAATAGTTAACACTACTAAATTTTATCGAATGGTACAGAAACCAGTAACAGCCAACAGCAAAATCTCGCAAAGTATTTCTATTTCAATATCGCTCTCCTGGGCGCTCAGAGCACGTTTCAGGGAGCACCATTACGGAACGGCAAGCAACAAGAGAAAGCGCGCCAATATGGAACGAATCTTTATCACGAATTTTTTTTTTTTTTTGATAAGGGGAGGAGAAGACGGAGACCGTTGAGGTGAAGCTGCCTGATAAGGTCGAGGATACCTGATAAGGTCGATTAAATCACCTGAACAAAGTTGGCATGGGCGCCGACTAGTGAAAATATTGGGGAGGGAGGAGCGACTCATTTGAACACTGTCTTGGGGTAAAGAATAAGTTCGGTCTAGAGCAGGAATGACAAGGGCTCGGACGTATTGGGCATCAGATAACGACGAGAAAAGTGCGCGCTGCCTGTTAGAGCAGGTTACAGCAAAGGTTGGTCAGTTGATCATAGAAGGGCGAAAGAGGTCGTACGGGGAATTTCAAAGCGAGTGGACCTCTTTCTGTGCGACGAACGCAAAAGATAGAACACTATGTTTACTATTTTTGAAACGTTTGGTAACTAAGAGGAGTTACTAGTATTCAAATGCTAGTGTTCCACTCAAAATCGTAAGTAAATCATAAACAATTTTTAATCATATGTCTTTATTATGATTTTCGTTTCTCTGTTTTGATTTTGTATTTGTATGAAATTCCGCTTATTATCAAAACATAATGTTCATATTCTTTGAATATACCACAATCTCGTTAGTTTCATCAGGAGGAACGCGTGGTTACAGAGGCCAGGAGGAAAGAAAATTGATAACTCCTTCGATAACAGAAACCGTTGTCGGTATATAGATCTCATGGCTCGCGGAGGAACGCGCGCCTTTTCTCTTAACAACACTGGTCTAGAGGTACAGAATTCCCCTCAACAAAGGGGGATCTGGGAGTCCACCGAAAAAATTTGTAGCCTCATAAAACTAAAGTAGCCTCAAAATCGTGTTTTATTAATTAATGGAACTATTTACTGAAATTTTAACTAAAATGTAAACTTTCCACGAAGCCGAAGAGCATTATTCCATGTTTATTGCCACAGCTTTGAGGCATTGTATCGTTAGGTTTCATAATAAATTATTTTTCCAAAGATGTTTTTCTAAACACTTTACAAAATCCGATTTGCTGGGTTTCCAGTGGAGCTTAAAATTTTGCAGTGTTAGCTCTTAATAACCTTCCATTTTTAAGCAAGTTTCCAACGTAATTTGAGAAAGTGGCGCTGAGAAAGTGGGGGTACTTACTGCATGCATAGCTGGCTCAGGATGGGAGTGCTTTTTAAAGGGGATGCTCGGTATACGTATATCTAGCATCCCCAATTCTAAAAATTTGATTTATATTCTTGTATCAGAGTTCAAAGTTTTTAATGTAAGCTCAAAATTACTTCTTCTGAGGTAATATATCTTCCGTTAAGCATGTTTCCAATATAATTTACGAACTTGATTCGTAATTACACGCACGTCACGGTAAGAGCCAAACTGCATCGAACAGTCGCGATTCTTTTACGTTGCACGTCGTTGTCGAAGAAAACATTTGTGCTTTTTATATATTACCGACGAACCGCCACAGGAGGTAACGTATGTAATGCATAAACAAATATCAATACTTACTGTGAGAAATGTTAGAGACTTATTAATACCACAATAGTTTTTGTGTTTTCCCTTAGCTCCTTGTAGATATGGTTTAGGTCCCTTACCTAAAGGTATTTATTACAAATATCAATGGAATATTTATAATAATTATCCATGTTGTTTTCTTTCTTACTGGTGACTGCAGGGAAGCTCGGTGTCCTAAAGGAATCTTCTTGAGATTTCCACCATGAATAAATTCCTTGAAACGAAACATTTCGGACGTATCTCTAGCTGGGAATGGAATCGAAGCTACGTTTCATTTTAATATATTAGAGTTTGAAGTAAGAAATAAAAATTTCCAAAAATAGTAGGTTTCTTTTTGTAATATATGAAATATCATTAACATTTGTATAGCGAATTATTGTATTTTAATTTACTAAATATTGCAACATTGCGCCACTATGAGAATAATTGTTAAGAAACGAACTTTCGATAAATCGGACAACCATAAACTCTTAGTCCTCCGATATAATGAGCATCTCCTGTTAGAAGCTTTCAAGCACGAGAAACCAAATTTTTCGTCTAAGAACACTCGAGGGAACATTTTTAAAAATTGAATTTAAGGAAAGGTATTCTGCACGTGTGAAGAGACACAAGAGAAAAAGGTAAGAGCAAAAGAATGTTTTACGTGATATACTAATATTAACCTTTCCTCTGATGGGCCAACTATGTAGCCAGAAACAGGCAATCGAGAGGGTCCAATAATTAAAGCGTGTGGAAATGATCAATATGTATTTAACGACCTTCGTTGGTTCTGAACTATACGTAGAATCTCCAAATTACCCAACACCCATCGCACAGCGCGACGTTTTCATTCAGTCACATTGAAACCAAAAGAACTATTTCACATCCATTGCGCACAGAAAATAAATGAGGGGTCGTTTTCTTCCAGCTTACATCGAAACTAAAAGCTCTTTACCCCCATTCAAAACGGATAAGAATTCAAAAAGAAATGCACGAAAATGGGGAAGGAAGATTATATTATAGCCATTTATTCTAGACAAAAAATACTTTGCAATAAGTTTAAAGATTTACGAATAAATATATAAGACAGATTAAAGAAACTATAACAAGAAGTCGGAAGAGGATACGAGAGAGTAAACATAAAAGAAGAAAATAGTTGCTGAGTGAGAATTGATGATGTAGGATATTGACAATGAATGAAACGTTTGGAAAGATACGTAACTATAATACAGATGGGAAGTTTTTACGGCGGTTAGAAGGTAAAAGAGAAGAGGGGATGAGTTACAAACGTTTAAGGCTATACTATAATTCTTCAAAAGATCAACCACAGCTTCATATCCCCTCTCTGACAGAACCATTTTGAAGGAGATGAGAATAAACTTTAGGAGAGAGGTACTGTGAGATGAATATGAAACTTGTGTCGTGGATTGTGATGCAGAATCCTTTAAAGAAAGTATGGTAAGGGGACAGATATAATATAATAAGTTACTTAGTTATGGAGGATATGACTCAGATTCTCAAATGAGAACTATGGTCAAATAGATAGTGCAACGTTTCCAAAATTTAATAATTAAATGCAATCAAGAAAGTAATGAAGGAATTTCGGAAAATATTTGAAAAAGGAACGACATAGAGACAGAAATGAACAAGGATAATAGAAAAAGGAAGATAGGGAAGTTAAAAGTGTCAATAATTGTTAAGTTGCAGTTTTTTGAAGTCAAGAAGCAATTTCAAAACTATTTATTCATATATTTTTAAATATATGTTAGAAAAAAACACCAAAATAGGTACCAGTCTGTGATGTTATACGAAGTGAAAACAAAGCAATGCGAGTCTTTGGTCGTCTGCACTGCCAATGTCATGTCTTGTAAATTTCAAATAGTTTTATTGATTTGCTAATTGTTAAAAATTTTTGCGGTATGGGTCCCANGTCATGTCTTGTAAATTTCAAATAGTTTTATTGATTTGCTAATTGTTAAAAATTTTTGCGGTACGGGTCCCAAGGAATGCACCTATGTAGCCTGTGCTTAAATCCGCTTCTGTCGCCACTATCGCTGCTCCAGCGACAATTGGTGAGACCTGACTAATAGTAAAATTTGAAATGTACGATATAATGAGCGGGAAGTACATACAAGCTGTTCATTGAATAAATAATTATTATTTGCAATGCAATATTATTAGACAGTGTTTTCGTAACGTACACGCTTCCAGGCGTATACGTTACGTTGATGATGGTAACCGCGTAACGTACATGGAAAGATCTAGTGTAGTCGGTGCATTTTGCATAGCGTACCTTTCACTCAAATTATACTAAAAATTGTGAACCCAAACAAACTACTTCTATGCAAGCGTACGCAAGTAAACTACGAGTATGTAGTGAATACGCCTGCCCGTGCTCATATGGCACACACAACCAATAAATCTCTGGTTTATCCTCTTAGACATCAACATAACCTCAAATCCAGACCAGAACCCGCCATGACCTCTCACTAGCGTACCACTAATATAGGCGTTGTAACGTTCTACGCTAGGAGCGTTAGTGTACCGCTAACTTCTGAGCATGCACAGAAGCAACTTGCATGTGGGTAGCGTATTCTATAGCGCAGGTACGCAATGCAAAAATTCCCTCTTGTCTCTTACTCTGAGCGCAAGCGAGAGGAACACTTTTAATATGCGACACTGCGAAAGTGTTAAGTCATATTTACAAATATTATGTTTGCTACCGAAAAATGATGAGCAAATTGATGGAGCATGCTCATTTACACTGTTTTCTTTCATTTTCTGTTGGTTATGAATATATGTTTTTGCTGTGATGCTTGTGTTTTGTATTTCTATTAGGCCTGTTACGAGTAAAAAGGGAGAAATTTTTAATTAACTGATTTCTGTTTCAAAAATAGTTACATATTTTCTAAGTTACTGCAAGTCCCCTTTTGCTGCGTTACTTGTAAGTACAAGTAATCGTAAGTATATATGGACGCTAGGCAAGAGTGTCATGGATTAGAGAATGTAATAGGACATAAGAGACGATACGTGCTAATTGAACTAGGAAAGATTGATATTTCGAGAGGATGTCGTCGTTCTGGGGAAGTGACGGTAGCAGTCTATTGTGTCTGAGGGACCATGTTCTTCCTCGACGATACTACAATTTCACACAGTCCACTGTTCGTAACGAAGCAGATATAAATAAAATGAACCAATCATTAATGATTCTCCTTCATGAATGAACCCCAAGAAAACTGCCCTAAAGACGATCTTCATTCACTGAAATAAAGGTAGGACTCTTGAATGTATATGCCAAGGTAACTCGTAATGGCAGTTATGCCACTGGATATAATCGTGCTTTTTAGATGCAGGAATATAATTGTTCTCTACGGAACCATGCAAAGGACAACAAAAAAAGACATAACCATAAAAAAACAAATGATTGAATGCTTTATATTTATCACTAATTCCAAGCATTTAGAGTCACACACAGGAATTTAATATTCATTATGTCGCTATTGTGTTCATTAAACATCACTTCATACATATAAGTCATTAAAATGTTCTTGATGTAATTGAACTTGCATATTCTTTTTGCAAATTTCAAATATTTCTTTCCTTGCACCCTCCAATTTCAGATATTTCATCGCCTCTCCTTGTTCTATCGAAACAGACTGTACCTGCCACATTAAAATAGTACTTCACCTGATCGTTCCGACTCTCATTCTTCACTGAATATACTTGAAGATCCTTTATCTTTGGGACATATACATTCAAATATCAGTTTTCTTTTTAAATAGTATTATGTCAGTATTCACTCAAAATATTTTTCCATCCATCTCTGTGATACTCATGAATGTAATTTTCATTTCTTCGTATATTTTTCCAAACTCTAGATTCCGATTACGTTGACAAAAAATGTTGTCCAACTGAAAAAAATTGGATTGAACTTTTATTATTATATTAAACTTTATTATGTCTCTGAAACGGCTTCTTCACGGATCATTAGTGGAAGTGTTTAAAAATCGTATTGTGGCTGCCATTTCTGGGTCGACTGTGCCACTGCCAACTTTTAACATGATTAGTTTATAGTTTTTAATACTTCTGCAACCTTTGTTAGAACGATTTCTTCAAGCTCCATCATCCGACGGATTTCATTAATTGAGCAAGGGAATAGCCGTCATTAACGGATTGCATGAGTCGATAAATCCAAAATAATGAAATAAATTTTCACAAATAATTCGATCGATTCCCTCTGTCACTAGAAAAAATGATTGTTCATCATCTTCTATGAATAATTGGTCTCTAAATTATTGATCATAGTGTTGTCTTGTATACAGTATGGAAAAAAAATGTAATATCTGGAAGAACGAAATAACTTATATAATTTGATTGTAGCCCGGGCTTAGTAGGATAATATATCTTTATAGTATTATACTATCTCTCATCGATGAAAACAATGTTGTGTTTATAATCTTGTCTTGTCCATTATTTACTTCGTACGGATTTGATGTGTGGGACGAGTCATGTGTGAGTAAGTAACTCAACCGAGAGCATTCAGACACTTCTAGGACACAAACATTCATGGCCTTTTGTGTGTTGAAAGAGGTAACTAGGTTATGTCCATGTTTACCTATTACGCATCAAAATTCTTTGGAGAAAAGGGAAAATCTGCTATCTTTCTTCTTCATCTTCTGCTTCTTCTTCTATTTTTACACTTTTCCTGGCGCGTCTGCTGAGTTCACGCATTGTCTTGACTCTGATGTGATGTGGTTCACCTGACGAGCACAATCCGGTGCTACGGTGACGACGCAACAGTGTCTGTTGTCGACGGGTTGCATCAACTACCATGAAGCGAGGATGAAGGAGTGCGTTGTCTCACGCTGAGCCACGCCCCATCGACAGACGCCGTCACCAGCGCCTTGGGGTCGAGAGGAGGGGGTTCTTGAGTACGCGGACAGGTATCGAAGGAAAATCGGCTAATCAGGGCGGCAAGTCCCGTCTTCGCTTGGAGCAATCCGAAGCGCATACCTGCAACAGGAAACGATTAGAAAAGAAACTAACTACCAATTCCACTTCCCGATAATAAATTACATTAAATGGAAGTGAAAACCATTTTCCTATTAATTAACTGTATCCACGAAATTATGACCATAAAATGAGGCACAAACCATAAATTAATAAAAATGGTAAATTAAAACGCAGAACCACAAATTACCGACAAAGTGGTTAACAAACGATTTGAGACAACTATGAATGGCAATAATGTTTGCCTCAATTCTACAAAAAAGTCCGCCACAGTGGTGGCGGCGAAAGCGGGTCCGCAGGGCCTGAGGAGGGTCCTGACGGCCCCGTCGTGGTAAGATAATTAAAATAAAATAAAATATAAAAATGAACAAATTTCACAAGGTTCTCGACGTGATAGAAAATGAAAATCAATTATTTATTGTCTTAAATGAATTTCTTGAACATAGACGGAGTAGAAACTAATTTTCATAACCAGCTTTGTATTGAACATATGATTTAATTTAAATAAGGTATACATTTATACAATTCGATGTAACTAATATTTTTTTAAAGTCAGACAGGAAGTCAAGTTTTGTGGTTACGCGTGGATTGGGTTGTTGGCTACTTTGTCTCAGCGCATCGCAACAGAAGCGTAGGAAATATCAACGTGGGAATTCAAAGAATTATTTTGTGTTTCTTTTACCGGCAAAGAAGGAAATCAGGCAACGTAGGAAAGGCAGTAAGAAATTACAGTGATAGATATCTGAATAAGCCAAGGGAAAAAAAGACTTTTGCGTGAAATTATAAATAGTAACAATAAGAAATAAAGTAAATTATGGTTTATATTAACTGTGATATAGTAGTTTATTTAATGTGTACGTTATAAGTGGTATAATTATATGATTCACAACGCCAATTTTTTTAAGAGAAGGGGGCTCATGAAAAATCTTACGGGGGTGGGCGGAGGAGGGCCCCGAATCCTTACCGTCGCCATTGCGCGATAGCATATATCTATATACTAAAATTAATCTAAATTATATAAAAACAATCATCATCAAATTTAAAGGACTATTTTTTTCTGTATTTAACAAAGATAAAAAACCTTTTTAAATCGAAAAATTTCAACGAATAGTTTAGGTTTCACAAGAATTTTAATGAAATGTTGCGCGTCAAGCCTCAAAAGCAAAAATTAGACCGGCATGGCTCCCGCGAGATGGTGTAGTGTATAGTCAAGTTTTGTATTAAATTTATATTATGAATTTGAAATATTAGGATGCAGTACATGTTTTTAAAAACAAATAAGCAAAAGTATTTCGATTCTGCAATATAGATAATTTTATTTTTTCCTGAGTAAAAGAAGATCTAGTCTACGAAAAATCGCGGGAACGCCGGGTAATACGCTAGTTTTTTCATAAATCCGTTTCAATTATAATAAAAGAGGAAGTTACCAAGCTAACAATTCTCTAATGGTATTCAAATTCTGTGGTTTATAGTTTTCTCGTTCGAAGAACGTATCTTCTGAAGGGTGAGCTTCCCCTGAATTTGGAACGCGTACTCCTAAATATGATAACTAAATATTTTAATTTTGGGTATCCTTGGAAAAATTAAATAAATGATCCATTCCTCCTCCTCCTTGATGAAAAATAAATTAATTAATTTCAACACTTTAGAGTTCTTACCTTTTCTTAGATATACTTATTTAAATATACACATGTTTTCAATCTTGTGGCATTTCATAGAAATATTTGGATAGTTGAAAATCTTATTTTTACTGTCTCACAATGAAATCATTTTCGTTATTTTAATAATTGTGTGCTAAGTTATTTGAACTTTTGTTAATTCCTTTGTTGTACATAATTGGTGACTTTTATCATGCTCGAGACTTTATTTTTTCCAAATTGTGTTTGTATATTTGAACCAAGTTTCCCAAGAACCAAATTTTATTATCTGCAATTTCAGCAATAATCGTGGCAATATATGCATTTATCTGTAATATCTACATTTATCTGCAATAGAGTTTACGGTTTGAATATGAATGTTTATCGCTGGAAATATTCATGCGAAATTTTGTTCGTTGCAGTGTATGTAACAATATGCAATTTACAGTTAAACTCGCAAAGAATTACAATTATGAAGTTAGCGAGCAGCTGATAAAATTTCATTCGATTGCTGCGCCATATACGACGACAAATTAATATTTCCAAAACAGGTTACACCTATTCCTGTATCCAATAACAATCTATATTTGAAAAAGAGTTTACTTAAGACGTATCGAAACTGTCCTCTGTTGCCCCTGACCACCACATATTTTTTGAGGGCTACCAATCGCCATATGAAAGATAAAATGAATATAAGATTTCAAAACTTTTATTTCTCTGAGCTTTAGGAGGTCTAGACGGATTGTCTGTGACAAGCTACATAAAATATAAAAGTAATATTTATTGTACATATTCAAGAAAATTTTAATTCGTGGTGGAGGTAATAGTAGTAGGATAGTCCAATATCATAGTCACGACGTACTATACAAATTCCCTATGCTGACCTTGCGCCTGGCGACTGTAGTGCTTCTATCCGCCGGCGAGTATCACTAACTCTTCACAATGCTTGCTCAACATTTACCCACGACCTATTTGATTACATGTAGTGATACTCGCTCATCAATTGAAATATCACTGCGACGAGCTACAAGATTTTGCCTTTGTTGTCATGACTACGATATTATAAATTAGTAGTAGTACCTACAGAGAGAAAGAGTGAGAGAAAGAAAGAAAGAAAGAGAGAGGGAAAGAAGGAGAAAGAAAGAAAGAGGGAAAGAAGGAGAGAGAGAGAAAAAGAAAGAGAGTATGAGTGAGAGAGAAAGATAAGGAGAGAGAGATCTAACTCACCGATGCAGATGCGAGGTCCCTCACCAAAGGGTAAGTAGACAAACGATGGTCGTTGGGCTTTCTGTTCAGGACTGAAACGTTCTGGGTCAAAGCGTTCAGGCTCTGGATAGTACTTGGGGTCTCTATGAAGCGCGTACACTGGCACCAACACTCGCGTGCCTTTATCCAATGTCACGTCCGAGTCAGGTATGTTGTAGGAAGATGTGCAGCGTCGCACCAGCGTTGGCACCGGAGGATATTTGCGAAGAGTCTCTAAATAAACAGATATTTACATGTATTATTTACAAAAAATATTTGGTGTTATGTGTCTATAAGTAAATTATTCAATCGGAAAGAAAATCACTATGTTACGAGCAACACTAGCTATGGTGATTTCTTGAGCTATCTGAACAGAATTTAAAAAATTGAAACTTATCACAACCATTTTGAAACAGGAAGCCCAGAATACATCAAAAGAAACAACTCACTTTTCAGTATAAAATGACGAAAATATTTTAAAGAATTAAAAATTAAATTTGCCAGGTATCA
The DNA here is from genome assembly GCA_002313205.1 of Laupala kohalensis. NCBI lineage: Eukaryota > Metazoa > Arthropoda > Insecta > Orthoptera > Trigonidiidae > Laupala > Laupala kohalensis. The sequence goes on along the minus strand of NNCF01128887.1, from coordinate 51,512 downwards.
ATAATTGTAATACTATAATATATAGTAATACAAATTCGAACGGATATGAATGACATATACGAATGTATCTATGAATGTATGTCAAAAATATCAACAATCGGTAAAACGATTGTGGTTGTGACACTGCCTCACCACGATAGGAACAAGCATTGTAGAGATGTAGAAACATTAGACGCAATAAATTAGAAATAGTAGCTCGTAGTGAATCTTTTAAATACGAGATAGTTTGTAGAAATTTTCTATTCGATTTACATTAGTGGAAGAAAGAATAGAGTGTATTGCAGTAGTTTAATTTATCGTATCGAGTTTGACGCTCAGTGCATGTAACTTACATTTTTTGTTCTATCCATCTTTAGAGAAAAAAATATATTTTCAATATTAAAAAAGGAAATTTGATATACAACAATATTTACGATTCAATGTTTGGAATATATATTGTGGGTGAAAAGAAAAAGACCTGAAAATAAAATATCAAACAACCGTTATTTGAACCATGTTTGAAATATGAGACATAATTCTTTACTATGAACAAATAACTCTCGACCATGGATGATAATTGTTATACCTGGTTTAAAATAAAGGAGTTTTTTCCTTCCACCGTTCTCCTGTCAAAAGGACACTGGGTATCCTCGTCTTTCTCGTATTTTCTTTGATAAAACACGTTTTCCTTTGTATTATTTAAACGCATTTTCCCTTTTTTTGGTAACTTTATTACCGAATTCAGAGGATAATCCCCTACTTACTTCCTGAGCAAAAAAGTAGCTAATTGGCCTTCACGAGATTGTGTGTAGTTTCTAGTTTTTGGCAATAAACTTCTAATATTAAAAAAAAGACTATTTATACTGATTATGTACTTTCTCTCTCTTAGTTGCAACTAATTGGAAAGCAAGTTTCTCAGTTTGGAATTAATACCTTGCACCACCTTGTCGAGGTACTCCATCCGCATAATGACGTCGTAAGACAGACGCCCGCCGTTTTCCTGGAGCATGGTGTCCACCTCTTCCCTGAGCCGCGCTTGGATGTCAGGGTTGATCGCCAGTTCATGCAACGCGAAGCTCATCATGGTGGAAGTGGTTTCGAAGCCTGCCATGAAGAACACAAACACTTGCGCTGCCAGCAAATTATCCGTTAATTCTGAAACAGAATGTGTAATTGTGTAAATGAATATGTGCAGAAAATATAACGTGTAAACAGAAAATTATGTGACACAGAACTTGAACGTGAACGTAACATATGGGTAATGAAACAGAACGTGTATGTGAAAAACGATGTGTAAATGAGTAATTGTTAAATTAATTAATGTTTCCAGAAATAACTTGCAATATATTGCCTAGTTACTATCAATAAGCATTAAATGTTCGAATTACAAAGTAAATTTATTATTTCAAAAGATGAAGTGCTCTGAACGTTCGTCCCATTTTTAAGATAATTCTTTCAATCTGTTTCCAAATTTGTGGTGCTAAACGTATACAAGTTCTCACATTCCTTTCAGTTTTGAATGAAAATATAGTCCAGAGACCTAGGACGAGAAAAATTAAGATTATTTCTTTTCTCCTTTAGTATTCAAGAATGTAATAAAATAATTTATCTACTTATCCACAAAACATTGAGCATCAAATCGCTTAGTCTAATTAATTAAGTGCGAAGTATAATATCAAGATCCAATTCAAGCTCATGTTTCAAATTCTAAAGAATGATCTTCATGAATAAAAAATATTAATTAAAATTGACACACAAATGAAACCTATCCTTCAGCTCTTCCACGTATACGTAGACTGGAGGACGAGTGTCTGGAGCAATTTCAATCAAACTTGATACACAGATGACTGACTATATGAAAACAAGTACTACAAGGGTAAGACATCCCTTGTACCCCTAGGGAGGGGATGAGAAGGGAATGACACGTAAAAATAATGTAAAAAATCCGAGATTAGAAACGAAACGATATTTTTCGCTGCCGTTATGATGGATAAGGACGTCCCAGATGCTTTCTAAGTTTCCAATCAGTCCACGTTGTAGATAATATACCTCTAGCATTCTTGGGGGTAGGAATGGGAATTAGAGGTAGGTAAAAATAAAAAAAAGGATCGATATTGGTGTCGAATAAATCATCGCTGAAGTGACACCCTCATTGTACGATCACCCCCTACATGGAATAAACACCCTTTGTGTTGGGAGTTAGAAGGAGTGAATGTAAAAATAATCGAAAGTGACCGATATTAGTACTGAGATCGTAGTTTTCGGGGCCGCTGAAATGAGTAGTGATGTTCTCGAAGACATCAAAGTTCACAATCAGCCCATATAAACTCCAGCACTCCAAGGGAAGGGGATGCTATGAACAAATATCGAAAATGACATACCAGTCCATAATTTTCAGCGTCGCTGAGTTGATAGTGAGATCCCGATATTGTGTAAGTCTGAACTCAACCCTCATCAAATAAACACACAAGGTAGGGGGTGGAAATGGGTTCATGGATAAAAAGAACTGAAATCTAACATTGAAATATGAAAGTAATAAAAAGGCATCAGATACGTAGTTTTAGGGTGGATGAGATTTTTAAACTACCCATGTCATTAAGTTCAAGTTGAGACCACATAGGGGCATGGTATCCTTATAAGGGCTTGGTTGAGATCCATAGGGAGCTGGGAGCGGAAAGGGAGACGTAAAAATAACGTAAAAAGACTTATTAGGTCGAGTCCATGGTTATTGTATGAATAATCGTATTCCCAATAACATTATGCACCCTTCAGACCACATGAGGTGCACGACGCTCCTAGAGGTGGGGGTTGGTAAGAGCGTTACACACAAAAATGGGAAATTAAATGTTTTCTAAAAACTTTCTTTTTGAATTACATCGGTGAACTCAAGGAATTGAGGGTACACACCAATTAATAGATTAAATCCAACATTAATAGATTAAATTCTCAGTGGATACCAATGAGGATACGAGAAAATATAAAATTGGAGGTATATTACAGAATTTACGTGAGCAAAGCTGCGGATACCCAACTATTACTAATATATAAATGCGAAAAGTGAAAGAGCATCTGTTTGGTACCGTAAACAGCCAAAGAACACCCATGGATAGAGGAGGAGGAAAGGTCATGTAAACACGTTAAATCGAAAAAGACTGGTTTAATCCATAGATTTCGGGACCTTTCAGATTAACAGTGACAAGCCGTATAAATATAAGTTCAGCATATATTTGGGTTAAATACCCGTAACTCTCCTACGGGTGAAGTGGTGTACTCGGTTAATCGGTAACGTTTCGACTGATTTGTTTCTCTCATGGACATACTTTACTTGTTCAAGGATGGTTTCATCCATAGATTTATTTATTCTTGCTGCTGGAGGTGAAACTCAAAATGGTGTGTACATTGAAGTTTTGTATTAAATTTGTATTATTATGAACTTGTAAAATTAGGACGTTGTACATATGTTTTTTTCAAAAACAGTAAGTAAAGTTATTTTAATCTTACAATATAGATGTATTTTATTTTTTCCTGATAAAAGAAGATTGGTCTAGGAAAATGTTGCGCAACGCCGGTGTACAGGAAATTAAGGGAGAATAGATTTCGAAGGATAAAAGAATGAAGGTGGATGAGATGGGAGTTGAGAGAAGTGCCAACAAAATCATTTAATAACACGAAATATCAACTAGCAAAATACACCATTCAATTAAGGAAGAATTCAAATGATACAAAACTGAGTGGCTGTGTGTTCGATGAAATCTGGATGAGGAGCGACTATGAAATGATTATGTGATTCTCCAAACGCCTCTTCGTACAGTTCTGAAAACGTGATGTGACGGTTGGATTCATGTAGCTAATAATTAGTTTGATTAGTTTAATTAATGTTGCCCGGTGGTTCGTGGCCGATTTCATGCTACAAATGAGCTTGACCATAAAATCTTCTCGTGGACCGATTAATTGTGATGAGGTTAATGAGAGATGCGTGGTTCCTAGCTGAGGACGATTTTGGAAAAAGTTTTCAGCTTGAGAGTCAGATGACAAGTCCATGGCAATGAACGTCTGTAGTCGAAACGTGATTCTTGTCTGGCCATGCGTCGCGCTCCAACCCGTGACGACACTCGAACATAGGTCTACAATTACAAAAGTCTAATACACCAAAAGATATACCAAAA
>NNCF01128887.1:4718-46417 GCA_002313205.1 Laupala kohalensis | reverse complement strand
ACAAATTATCCGAACTATCCTCTTCTGAATTCTGAAAGTTTGAATACTTTGACCGGAATTACCCCAGAAGGTAATGCCGTAACGTAAATGGGAGTAAACGTTTGCAAAATATACGAAACGGGAAATACGTGGATTAACTGCGTTAACAAAGTNAATCTGATGTGGATGACGACATGTCGTTCACATACAATAAAAAGAGTATAAGGCCGGGAATGATCCTTGGGGTACTCCGCAAGTAAGTGGCTTTGTTTCTGAAAGACAGCGCAGAAGTATTTTATTTTTAGTATAGGATATTTCGACCTGTTGATATCTATCTTTTAAATAAGAAGTTAGTCATTGATGTGGAAGTCCACGAACACCTAAAGAATGCAATTTGGAAAGGAGAATTTCTAAATTTTCTCCTATTAATTTTCTTTACAACTTTTCTGTATTTTCAAAATCCGGTATCAATGCCTCAGTCATCTCCAACCACGATGAATATATTTTTGATTTATTCTTGTACCTGGAAATATTCCACAAAGTTGATGGTTTTAAATTTCGTTGATTATCATTTCGTTCTCAATATGAAATTTTCGTACCATTTTCACTGAAATATATCAACTTTAGTAACTCTCCAAGTGAAGAAAACTAACCAATCTAGAATGTTAACTGTGTCTCTATTGACTTTGGTTTTTCCCTTGCGACCCGGAGTGCAATGCTTTTTTTCTAGAGCACCGCTCCACTATTGGGTATTTCACTGTAATCCAGTTGGGTAGACGGCTGCAGGGTTGCCTAGTGAGCCAATATTGGGTGCAATTTTTCATTGCGAATCAACAATCGATTTTAAAATATTGTAACGTACTTAAATGTCAATATATGCTTGAAATTCCGAAATAATTCAATTGATTAAATGCGTTATTTTGATTGTAATTATAAATGTTTTAATTTTAAAACGTTGAAACACGGTTTATAAAATATTCATCAAAATAATAATAGAATCAATTCAGAAGTACATAAACAATATTCCAAAGAAATGTTATTCTCAAAGTAGGCCCTGTTGTGCTGAAATCGCTAAGCGCGCCTCGCTCGCAGCTCGGACGGTGCTCTTTAACATTCTATAATATTTTTGCTATTGCATATTATGAGCTACAATTTGGTGAAAAACTTTCTTATGCCTTATGCTTTAATATGATGTAGGTAACATATCCTTACTCAACTTTTTCATTTCAATTCACCATCTCGTAAAATCACTCACAAAATGTTTAATAAATTACCACTGAGTTGGAAAATAAGTTACGACTTTCTAACTCATGTCTATTTCACATTTAATAGTTGAAAACTATACTGTTAAAATTTAGACTGAAAAGTCGCGAGTTGAACGGAAAAAAAAAATTTAAAATGAGTTTGTACATTTTCGGCTTCAAAGCCATTTTTTACCATGTTTCCCCAATTTTATACAAAAAATAAATTCAGATACAGCACTCCTGAAATCAAAATTAGTGACTATTTCGCCAGTTATTACGACCATGATTTTTCATTCCCAGTTCCCGCCCATGAAACTCGTGCGTTTCTAGAAGAATGTCCCAGGTCAGAAAATGTCGGACGCAAGCCAAGAACTGACCGCACAGTAATATTGTCGCGCGCCACTCGTGTGCCTGCGTCCGTTACAAGTATTGTGCTCCTACGACACACAATAATGCATCGCGGGACACTGCGACACTTTCACTGTTCGTGTGACGCCAGCCTTGGCGGATTCCTGCACTTAAACTCCCTCAACAGAAACCTAAGAAAGTAATAGTTCAACTTTAAATTAAAAACCATCATAGATTCAAACATTCTGTTATATAATTAAATAAATAATTAAAAACTTACGACCTTTTATGGACGAATAATATTTTATTTTTTTGTGTATAGGTTGCATAATGGACGTTAATAGTAGTAGAATTCTGTTATATACATTTCAAACTACATGATTTCTTCACTTTTCTACATAGTTATGTTAATTTAAGCATTTGTCATAGATGTTTTACCAATTTTCAATGTCCTTCATAATATATTCCCGCTTGGAAATTTTGTCATCTTTCACATTGTTTTCATGATCTGCAACTTAAAAAAAGAGCTGGGACCCATGCTAGTAAGCAGATATAAATCTCTGGAATGTTCTTTTTGTCCGGGGGTTGGTCAAGTCTGGAATGTTCTTATTTGTCCGGGGGTTGGTCAAATTTTTTCGAAAAGCCTCGCGTTCGCCTGGTGCTGTTGACACCCAGGTTTTCATGCTAAAACACAACACTACTAGTAGACGTTGACGGATCCACAGTTTAGTTTTTTACGGCTGTATAGTTACAGTTGAACTTTATCGTGAAAAAGCAGTTGCAAACTCCGTATGACCACGTGGGGTACAATAAACTAAGTTATTTTCCGGAAACAAGTAAGGGACCATCCCATCAATTCCGATCAAGGACCCAACGTCAGTGGCGGATTTAATATTTATAAAAGAAATTATTTATTAAATACGTACAGTTATCCATTCATTATTCCAAAATAAATTGTAGATGTTTGTGCAGTAAAAATTCGAGATTAATAAAACAAAGGTATTAATGACACTCCCACCCAAGGAAAATTCGCCACTACCCGGAGGGAAACCAGAGGAAAACCAACCAGGATGAGACTACAGATATAATGTACACGACCGTGCCAAGATTGCGTACAGTTAGAAATAAACTATTAAAAACAAAAATGAGCTAAACAACATGCATGAAAAAAAAGAAATTTAATCAGAATCTAGAGTACTATAACAATGACGTGATAAAGTATAATAGATATTAACATAACTTACATCATCTGAATTAATATGTAAAACAATATTTATTAGAAAGTTAGTTATTTCAAAGACTCACTTGTAGACAACACAAATAATAGTCGTGTAACGTTCCATAAATTCAACAATAAAGATTTCCTTAGCATCCCGCAATTAACAGGATTTTGCATTGCATCGCTCATTCGATGAGATTAGCGCACAACACTGCTGGAAACATTCAGTCACAAAACACGTCAATATTACTAAATCTGCATTTTCGCCAATACTACTCCAGCTACACAATAATTGAAATAATGAAATTATTTATTTACGTTTGTTATTCAATTTCGTTTTTTGGCGTAATATTAATTAATCCATATAAACACAAAATTGACGTAAGGTACTCCAGCTAATTTTGCGCAATCTTAAAGAAGTCTCGAAGTTTGAATTACATTTACATTATAAATAATAAACCTCGATGAAATGTATAGAACAGCATGGAATGTTCACTGAAAACCCAAAAGCGAGTTCATTCGATCTGATGGTATATTTATTCTATTTTTTTATTCACATTTGTCTGTTGGAAGCTCTTCGCGCAGTTGCCAACGGTCCGTGGTTCATTACGAACACACCTCTGCACCAGGACCAAGACATCCCGACCGCCGAAAAAGAAATTGCGAGATTCAGCAATAAATACATAACAAGGCTCAACTTTCACTCAAACTTCCTCGCCCTAAATCTACTCGACAAAATGAACATACAAGGCGTCTTAAACGCCTCCACCCTTTGATTTAGTTTTTAGATGTTGAGAGGCACTTCTTAGAGCTGTGTTTGTTTTTAATTTGTTTATTTTTGCCATCGTAATTCGAAGTATCACTATTAAATGACTACTTTACTTCCATTATTGTTATTTTTTTTGTATTTACCAAACTATTTGCCAAATATTCTTGTACGAATAAATTGCAAATAAAGAATTATGTTCTAAAACAAATTTGTCTGTAAATTTCCGTGTATCCGAAAATCTTCCTTGTCACTGATTTTATAAAGAAGCAAAATTTTTCCAGCTTTTTTACAATAAACTTTTTGTCTCCCATCATGCAACAAGTTCTGAACGGACTGAAACAAAACTTTCACGTTGTCTTTTTGGGAAGGCTGCGAATTGAATCTAAGCTAAGTTTCATATTACACCAGAGATTCGAATACGAAACTAAATTCCAAAAATCATTCATAGTAAGTACGCGTATTTCGCATCTTTTCTCTTGGGACGATGGAATATAAAAAGAACCGTTAAAAATTTTCAAATGAAGAAACACGTTGTGTCCTTTCCTATTTTTAAACAATCTGGAGAGTACTTCCAATAGAGTTTCTGACGATGCTCTCCAAAAATATTTTCCATGTTCATATCATGCATAAAATAAACTTTTTGTAATTTTTTGGGATTTGAGAACATTAAAGGATTCTCATTTATCAAAATGTATAAACTGTTAGTTTTAGTATTTGAAACCCATATTCGTATTTTACTACACGAGGAGTGTAAAATTTGGCAGTGTGGCCGCTCTTTGATAGCAGTGTACAGCCGATATGTGTTCACTCCCTAGCCGCGCAAAATCACTCCCGTGACTTTACGAACACAGCAGTGACTTTACGAACATAACATACATTACATGACTGGAGAATCACATAAAACTGGAGATATTTGAGAGTTATTACTGAGAGTAAACTTATATTTTTTTACTGTTCTGGAGACACTATTACCAAGTTAATTTATTTCGCTCCTGAAGAGTCTTTGAAACACGCGTTGCAAAATTATTTATCAAGAAATAGGTCATTTGGAAATGATGAAATATGTAAGAATTAATTCTGTAAAAAAAAAATACAAATATATAATTCTGGAAGATATTCGATCCTTTTTATAAACGCAGGAGAGTCCGGAGGCCCCTCAGTTACGGGTAATAGAATACGTAGCAGAATCATTATATGAATCACAAATTTATAAAATATAATAAATACATAATTTAAGGGTAAGGACGTTTTTTATGGACGAATGGCATGTGTTTTGTTCTTTGAAGAATACAAAGTTTTGACTTGAGGTTTAAGTCGTTGTCAGGTGTAACAAATATCATTCATCCATAATAAGGTCTTAAATAATTTATTTCTTTATTTTTATTATATAACGAACGTTAATAGTAGTATAATAATTTAAAAACTGAGAAAAAATGCAACAGAATTATTTTAATACATTAATCCAGTTTCAATACACAAATGAGGCTTGACAACTGTTTCAGTTTCTGGTTGGTTAATTAAATCGTTTTCATCGGTTTCGATAACATTTTTTTGAATTTGTGTAGATGTCTTCTTTTTAAAAAAAAAAAATTGCAAAACACTTTACGTACTGAAACAATGTTCCGGATGTAAATGATATTATGAGCTGTACAGAAACAGAGTTTAATTCCAAATGCTTCAAAATATGGGTCGTTTATAATAAGATTAAAATTAAGGGTCAAAATAATATTATTATAAGAATTTATTAATTAATTATTGAGGAAACATATTTCGTCAGACACTCAATCGACATTGCAAAATTAAAGATTTCAGTTCTTGTGGCTATTATTCACGGTAAAATTGTTAATTAGCCTGAAAATGTAGTCAATGGTATGTCTCTGATTGTTTGTTTGGTTGTATGAAATAAATCAGAGTTTGAAATAAATTTTGTTTAGTTCCACTCTGATTCATCGCTTATATTATCAATACACGTCTTTTATTCATCACACAAACCCCACAATGATAAACCAAGGTTGATTTTTTCTTTTGCAATGATATCTACGCTGTTTTCATGGGACATTGCTGAACTGTTTCTATGAATTTTTCCACCACAGGAAGCGAATGAGATAAATCATATTATCTACACCGACTGAAATAACATGCCTCCACTTCCGCTTCTGAATAGTCTCTCGTTCTAATCTTATTTCCCCAAAGCGCAGAAATTCACTCATCGGAGCGTTACGTTGATGAACGATAAATCATAGGGGAGGGGGAATCACAAAGATTAATACGTTCATGGTTTTTCTTATTGTTATACAGACATTGAAGATCACGAAAATTACAATAATCAAAAATAATTTTTCATCAAGTTTATCTTGTAGGTGCATTGACTGACTTTAATTGTATATATAAAAAATTCATCTTTATGATAGTTTTGTGAATTTGTGACAAACGAAACAACCATATATGTCGTTTTTATCGTCAGTCATGATCGAGTGTGTATAAAAAAATTATGATTTTTGCAGTTTGTCCGAATTGTCCCGAATTCTTTTTCCTAAAAACTTTTCCAGGACCATAACGAAAAGAAAAAAAAAAGAATTACGCACATCCATCATTCGAATCGTGAGGTCTTATGGTCTTGAGTTCATACAAAAATCCCATAGAAAAAAGCACATTCAGTTTTTCCCGAATTTTCCAATTTTTCGGGCAATTTTTCCTATATCTTCCCTAAAATGCTTATTCNAAAAAAAAAAAAAAGAAAGCCAAATCGGTCCCGCAGTTCTCAAGTGATGCGGTTACCTACGAAGAGCATTTAATTTTTATTTACGTAGATTATTCAACAGTATTTACATAGTTCCGTTCTGAAAACAGAATGTTCATTGAACTTAAGCTAGAAGACAGAATTGCTTGCAATTATTAAAAGCCTAGAAAATGAACACGCTGAATGGTTTGAAGACATGAGAGACCAGGGGTCGGCATCCTTTTTTGGCCGCCGCGGGTCAAAATCAACCAAAATGTGAGTATTAAAGAGACGTTTGGGTCACAGATATTTTCGAAACACTTATGTGTATAAGATCCATGGTAATCGAACTAAAATGTTGTTCTTAGTATCTATTTTCAATTTTTTAAATTCTCAAAATGTTTGTTTATGTTTTATAATTTATTCTTATATATTATACTTTATTTTCGGAACTAAAGTGGGTCACTTGAAATTATCAAATGGGTCACTCGGTAACCCTCGGGTCATAGGTTGCCGACCCCTGTGATAGACCATGATAGACCTTCATTTGAGTCGAATATCGAAGTAGGGCAATACAGTTCAGCTCCTACAGTCTCCATAGATCAACATTTGACATCACCGTGGGAGTAATAAAGTATCTTAATTCTTTGAATAAAAAAAGATAGCAATATTTTTGAATCATTGTTAAAATATAATAAATGTTTCAACAAATTACAAAAATATGGTATCTTTTTTCTCAAAACCAGTGGGGGAGTTGATAAATTTGAGACATTCACTGAGGTGGGGGGTCTCGTCTTTGGGGCAATATGTTACGGTGGGGCGAAGGGGGAGGCCATTTGGTGAACGTATGTTATGGATGAACCTGTATGCATATAACTGATTCATCTACTGATTCCAACGCAAATGTGATTTGAGAGGCGATTAGGAATGATAGATCATTTTTCAAAATGAGAAGAAAGAATATAACTTGATTCAAAACTGAGTTATTTTGACATCCATGACATTTTAAAATTAATTGGTAAGAAAACGTATCAGTTAAAAATGTCCTAAATGTCATGTTATAATGGCTTATGTTGCCAAACATGTCATAAAACAATGTAATAACTAAACAGAAAAGCGTCAGTGGAAAAGATCTCGTTTAAAATGATTCTTATATTATTTGTTGGTAGTTTTTACTTAATTTCATGCCTAATTTTAACATGCAATTATTCGTAAGTCTGATTTGGTGGGAGTGGAGATGTAATACCGCAATGACTGTTAGTACTGTGTTTTTGTCCAAATGCTTATTATGCTAATTCTTTACACGCATATTTCATACCTATATATTTTATTCCTATTTCAGAAAACTTTGAATTCCTATTATTCCTATTTCAGAAAAATTCAAACAAATGAATTTAAATTTTCTTTTTGTCCATTTTTTAATTGAACGGAAACGTTTTTAATTATTAGATTTTCACAAATGGCTGCCAAGATAATCCTTTAATTGTATCTTTACTGTGTCTTTTTCGTTTTTTAGTCATTTAATCTTTACTCTGGCAAAGAGCGATGCAAGGCATAAGTTTTCACTCAGTTTTCAGTCCGAATCCGAAAATATGATCAACAATTGAAAATGACGAGCAACTGTCGTAAAACCATTGCAATTTCATTTTCAAGCGCAGGAAGGTATTGCAGTATTCTTAGATTTTTATTTTGTCATGTGATAAGGTAAATTTTAAAACTTTTGTACACGAATGAATGAGGAAGTTTTCTTACATCCACGTTTCACGAATGATAGAAAAAATACAGGTTCTTATTAATAGGACACTTCACATTTAAAATTTGTGTATTTTTAAATAATAGATTCATTAAATTTCTTTTTTTTTGTTTAATTGTTTTTAAATACTTCTCACCACTTTGCCGGGAGTCGGACTCTGACGAAACCCATCGCACTTATTAATACGAAAGGGTTGCATATTGAAAGGCATAGTGCAACACAAGTGAGAACTAGAGTGAATGACATATCGTTGTCTGAATGGATGTATACACCACCATAATGGTAAGAAAAATTCTGTACGTCATACGTCGATCGCAGTACGGTTGTGTGCTTCTTATAACGAGAAAGCCACAATGCCACCGCTATCCGTTTTATAGACAGAAAGATTTGAACTTAAGGGAGCAAGATGGAACTTTTACCAATTTGGATGAAAAAAATAAAAAACTGTTGAAGCGATTAGTTTTAACATTTGTGTGGAGAATACACCAAACAGTTCTCTACGCCATTGGCGCAAAACAATTTCAGGGGGGATGAGTGAGGTTAGGTGAAGGTAGTTAAATCTTTTATTTAAATGCTTACGTCTAACGACACCAAATATGATGCTTTTTATTACGAATCGATCGATTAGAAAGTAGAAAAATCCAGTTTTTCAAAAGGGGTGAAATGATGAAGAGGGTGTCTTGCAGTGTAAGCCTCACATTGGCGAAGAAACGCGAAAAACATGTTCCATGGACAAGCACACACCGTCACGAGTAGTTTCGGTACATCTGAGGGAGGATAATGGGTGAGGGAGGGTCTTCAGATGTGGGTGATTTTTTAATCTGTATACGTGAGACTAGCTCTCCGCGACGTTTTGAAGTGTGATTTTTTTGCTTGAATTCTCAAAATTGTCACCCCTTGTCATTGTATGTGTGTCTCAGCGCGAAGAGAGTAGCACAGAAACCTCCCAACAAGGGAGTGTCTTGAAGAAACACGGGAGGTCCTCACTCAAAATTTCACAATAATACAATTTAAAACATAGAAGTTACTTTTTTTCATTTGGTGACTAATACACCAGGTTCCGTATCATTAGGATATTACCCGGGTTGGAATTCCTACCATTTTCTGATTACATCTTTTGTCTCTACCGTTTTGTCTTTTGTGTAACGCAAGCGAACTCTGCAGGACACAGTAGTAAGATTCAGAGTCAACAGTCATGTGAGTGAAGATTCACATTTACTGATTAGCAACCAATTTAGTTGGTTTTCTACTCTTGTAATTTATCAATATTAATCTTACTTTGCATTTTAATTGCAATGACCCTTCAAAAGTTTCTTTTGAAATTTTAAATCATTTCATCGATTATGTTTTCCGGTTTCCATGCAACGGATATTCCAAATAATTCATTTATATTACAAGAGATGAGGCAAAACATTAAAAAAAACACGTTTCACCGATCGAAAATTTTTGTAGCCCAAACCATTGTCTTTTTATCAAGTTTCTTTGGTTTTTCCACTAATTTTATTATAACTATTGGAGGGTTAAGTATTATTTATTTAAAATTGAAAAAAAACCTCGTCCCTTAATTTTTCACAAATTGATTGTTTGTTTGATAGAAAAGTATATTTTAATAATGCTTTAGTGCTTTATGAAATTATTCTTTCCGTAGAAAATTCTCGTACCGAATGTATAGGGAACAATTTTGGTTTCTTCCAGAGATGCCAACTATAACACACCGTTAATAATAAATACCAACATTCTAAATCATAATTCCATTTCAGTTTTAGCATTATCCTGCCTACGATTTAATAAAATTTTCTGTTGCATTCTTGTTCTTTATAATATTGTATTATTGTGTTATGAACTTCCTCACGGATTTAATTACCACTCAAATCATAGAGACCACTCACTAGTAACGAGTTCCCTGAAGTAGCGGACCTCGTTGTGGATTCGGGGGAGGGGGGTGGTCCGCCCCGGACCACCTGTCAGAAGCCTCCTAACGGTTCACCAAAATAATATGAAATCGTAAATTTAAACTTAAATAAACTCAGAAATATTTTTTATCACAATAAAATAAATAATAGCTGGACTTGTTAAATACACTTCAAATGTATTAAATAATATAAAATATTGATCAAATTAAATACTCAAATTTAAATTTTGGATTATTTTTACCAGATCTAAAACGTTCTTATACTTGAATAAGAGGGGCCTCAAAATAAAGCCCCGCCCCGGGTCTCATTAGGTGAAACCCTTCCGTAGAGATCAAATTTGTCAGTGGATTCGGATAAATCTGATACCAAATTGCACATGACAATACGACAAGTTGACGGAAGCTGCTTTTCCTTTTCCACGAATGCGGGAAAATCATCCTCACACGACACATATTGCTTTAAAAAAATATACATCGTTCCACTTTTCCTTATATTTATGTGCCGAGTAGCGAAGATCACGCGGTGTAAGGGAAAATACAGAATGTTTTTTGTTCGTCTTGGGATATCATAATATTCATTATTACCAAGTCTGACAATGACTAAAGATAGATTTTTGAGGAAGTACGTTTCAGAAAAACAAGAAATTAGTGGTCACATGTTAAATTAACATTGATTTTCTTAATTAGTTTTCAGTGTGATTTCCCGGAGTATATACAAACGTATGAGCGAATGCGAAGTTTTGTTGTTATAGCAAAGGTTTTTCTCGCATATAATGCTTTGTTTGTCATAAAATATCTTTTAAGTCTTCGATTTGTATCATGACTGTATAAGAGGAAGAAATTACTTTACGAACTAATTCCTGAAATCAATGTCCCTGACAAACGCAGCGAAAATGAGAAGAAAGGGATGATTAAATATAAACAGGAATATTTCAGTAAATGAAGAAAAAACTGGATTGAAGCTGGGGAACCATTTTTTAAACTGGTTGATTATTTTGTTAGTAAAATTATTCACAACATTTTATGCTATATTTTTATAATTCGATTAACAGCATTGGTCTAGTGGTAGTGTCTTCGCGTCCACGATCCCGCAGTGGTAGAGCGTGGAGTCAAACCCAGCTCGGCCGAAATAGGTGAGGATTTCAGCTGGGGATTTCATTACCTACTTCAGGCAAATGTCGGTTCGTTACGATAAGTTCCCGACAACTCAACACCTCTCCTTCCCAAATCCCTCTTCCAAGTCAACGGTTAGGTGGAAGAACAGGTCTCGTGACCTTAAACTCACCAAAAGACACGAAGTAAATAAATAATAAAATAAGATAAAACAACAAGATGTAATAAATGAATTCTGTAAACAGTGAAAGAAACTTGAATTATACTGAAATTTGTTTTGGAGAAATTAAAATAGAAAAATGTGAACTCTTAACGTACGAAGGTGTGGTAAAGAAAATAAAAGTATATTTCTCTACTAGATTCACGGAGCCACAGTGAGCGGTCTAGAGGGAGAACAATATCCTTACCAAAATGTCCCTGGCGATCAGCAGGATCAGCTGCCTGGTGTCTGAGCTCCATGAGTAGATGCAGGAAGTCGTGGCGCCTTACGCCTTGTTGTTCTCTCAACGCCACCGCCTGGCGCACTGCGGCGCTGAAGAAACGCGTCACGTCGCTGCCGATGATGCTCACGTTCAACACCTGGCGACAATGTTTGAATTCGAAGGGAAAGGGTGCGAGGCAGATACTCACAAATATTTATTATTGTGAAACTATCTCAAAACCTACTATATTATTTTTCAAAGAACAGTTTGGTCACAGTGTCCACGCATGTTGTCATTTGGAGTAAATTCTAAGTCGTGGAACTTGACTCAGAGGAAATGAAACGCAAGAAAATATAAAACGAAACGGGAACGCACTCTGTTTTAGTTTATTGTAAAGTGCTAGCAGTAAATTAGCTTATTGTCTTCAACGTGGTCATACTCAGTTTGTAACTGCTCTCTTGACAATTATTTACTTATTTATTTATTGCCAGTCTAACTGACTTGATGTTACAGAGCTTGTACACAGTGTAGCAGACACTTTTACTTCTACTTCGACAACAATGGTAATGATAAGTGTACTTCAAGTTATGTTGGCTGTATTTCTCTTTAAACTTAAATATATCGTCAACATTAGCCATTGCATCAATTCACTTGCTATTGTTGCGCTGATATGTTCTTTCTGTATAGTCCGTGAGGAACGAATTTTACCTTGTGTCTTAGTTTGTTGTGATATTAACTTGTAGTGTTTTTACTGCAAGTAGCTGCTTTTGTGACTACTGGCAATTCGTGTGAAGCAATCATATTGCATTATTTTTGATAAAGCTCGGGAAAGACTTTGAGGATAATAAGTTAGCCACTCGGTCATCTCCACGCAACACCGCATATAATTTCAAATGTTATTTGCCATGATGTTAAATTAATCCCGACAATTGTAAAATGGTCTCCGTTATTCCTATTTTAAAAGAAAAAATATTTTATCTGCTGAAATTTACCGGGTAATTGTTGAAGTGTATAGAAAATGTCCGTACGTGGTGCAGACATTTCAATAAAGAAAGGACAAATGGTCATAATGAACTATCCGGACGACCTGCTGTTCGAAGGGAAGAAATTACACAAAAGTGTGATGAGTAGATTTGTTGAAAATGGTGCTTCGTTATTGACCAGAGACTTCGGCGCACCATTCAAAACCGTCGGCGTGGGTTAACTGCCCTTCAACACCACTCTGCGGCAAGGACGATGAAGCAACTGGACAAGATTGGATGCGAGGTATTGGAACATCATGACACAGCATCCACGGATTTTATCTTCCCGGAAGTTTCTCAGTGGAAAGCGAATGGAGAATGACGAGGTATTGAAACAGTGACCGGTTAAAGGGGCTCGCAGTGGTCTGTGAAATATCCAAAAGTTGAGAGCACGGCTAATAATTACAAAAAACGACCCATATAATTTCATCTTGCTACGTTTTAATTTCTTTCAAATAGATGTTTGGTTTTTTATCGTTGATATATTTTGCACTTTCTCGTATACTTATCAGTCTATCTAACCCCACTCGTATCATTAAAAAATTGAAATCCCGTACCAGTCAGTCGTACCAATAACAGTGAGATATATTTTTTTAATAGTCATTCCTACCAAGAACAGAATCAGCGAAATGGGACAAAAAAGTTGCACTGACACAAATTTAAAAATATATCTTATTCTAGACAATAGAATAAGCATAACAACTGTAAACGATTCCTTTTTAGGGTGCTTTCTAGCCATATTGACCGTGTGAACCATTACTGAGCTTAGGACAACAAAGCAGTTTATTACAAATCCTAGACATAAGCACTGTAAATACTATAGTTGTACTAGTAGTACTTTAGAACCAGCGAATTTGTTGAAAATGTTGAACATGTATATTTATGACAAAAAAACGAAAATGGTTTCACCCTAATAGACAGCTTTTAAAGATCATCACAAACCATGGACATTTTAAAGAGTATCTAAATCGTATTGGAAAGTTCGAGACAGATTATTGTATTTGAGGATAAACGATTTCGTCCTATATATGACTTTTATGTTTTCCTCTCTAGTTTTTATTATCTGTTAACACGTATCTTTGTTTGAGAATGTTACAAATGTTGGACTTGTTCGAGATGCATACAAATGTATAGGCACCGAGGGAAATTTTTAATGTTTCCAGAATATGGTTCACTGGTTGTAGAAAGACGAAATTCCTAGTACTAGGAGTCAGATAACTCTGCATGGAAGGAGCGTAACCCAAGAAAATCAAACGAACGGAAAAGCACATACTTTATTTGTTTATTGTTAGGTAGCAACTGAAAATCTAAACCAGTTTAACTGACTTTAGGTTGATACTCATTGTAGCCAACGCAATCATTCTCCATCGATCAACAAGGAGAATGATACAATTATTTTGCGTTCCTCGCGTTTGAGTTGGTAGAGATTCCGGATGTTTGAATTAGATTATTATCCTCCACGTAGTCATACGCAATTTGTAACTGGTTTTTTTGACAATAAAGTTTATTATTTGAGAAACGTAAATAAAGGAATGGTTTTCTTGCATTTGGCCAAAAATTACAACACATATATTTACATCATGCCGACGTTTCGACCTTTATTGTGGTCATCATCAAGGCTACAAAACAAAAACATGGCATCTAATCAACATATTATATGCACAGATTAATTAACCCCCAATCATTACATACGTCAAGTATCTTATTACAACCATCATCACTCCACACGGTTCACTCTCCTTACCCTTCACACCTTGGTGTACGTGGCTGACTTACTAATCACAAAATGATGTAAATATATGTGTTGTAATTTTTGGCCAAATGCAAGAAAACCATTCCTTTATGATCACTATGGCCGATAACTCTCATACTTGAGAAACTTAAATGCATTGCCAACCTCAACATCGCTTTTCAGGCACGTGTGCGCCAATGTACTCAGATCGTATGATCGTGCTCTTCCTGTGACTTGTTTGTGGGATGGATGTGCGATTGCTTCCTGATGAATTGTTTAATATTAAACTTGTATCTTGTATATGGCACTTTGTCACATTAAGTTTACAATAGATTTTGATCACGATATTAGTAACATTAGAGTTCAGTGGTTTTTCATTGTTGTATTAATATCGTGTGACCGTAAGCTAGACTACAAAATATTTTTCTGGTGCTTTTTTCAGCTGTGTCAATACCTTAATTAGTACAGTCCATCATAAAGTGTTTAACTAAATAATCATAAATACTACAATTTCATTGTTTTTCTACGTGGTATTTAGTGGCAACGCATCTTGTTTATACTTAAGTAGAGTTCGCAATCTATTGAATATTTTTATTGAGTTAAAAGCAGTTAGCGTTATACGAATTATATCAATGGAGTTACCGGACTCTAACCTCACATAACGTGAATCGAGGCGAATGACATTACAGGCATCTATCCGAGTGGGAGTGTGTTTCGAGCGTATATTTCGTAGAAGTTTGCAATACGCATAAGAGAGCCAGTTGATGTTCTTTCTGCAAACTTATGTGACTCCGAGTATAATAAAAGAGACACGTCAAGTTAGTTCTGAAGATTCCATTAAAATTGCATAGCCCGGGGCATAAATTAAGAGGTGTTGTACATTTAGTTTTACAAGTTACAAGATAAAATAAGCTATATAATGACGAAGTTATAAACACATGTAATGAATCCCATTCTGGCCCGGGTTTTCCTCCGCGTAGTGGCGAATTTTCCATAGACGGGAAAGACATTTAAAACTTTTGTATTATTAATCTCGAATTTTTACTGCACATTATATCTACGATCCTTTTTGAAATAATAAAAGCATAACTACGGATTTTTAAAAAAATTATAGAAGCATTAAATCCGCCACTGGGTTCTTGATCGCAATTGATGGGATGCTCCCTTGCTTGTTTCCGGAGAGTAACTAAGTTTATTATCACCCACGTGGTTATACGCAGTTTGCAACTGCTTTTTTAACAGTAAAGTTTATTTATAAATAAATAAATAAAATATCCAAACTATTTAAAATTGAATGCTGTGTGAACGTAGACATATTCGTATGCTCAGCTCACCTTCGCCAATGTGGGTAAAGAGATGAGAGTGATGCGACGCAGTGCACCGGCGAGCGTTGGTTCGAACATCTTCTTGCCCATCCGCCGGAATTCGCAGTCAGGATCCTTGAGAGAGTTGATGCGCAAGCCGAAAGCGCAGTTGCCGATGACATCTGTCGCATATTGAGCAAGCGGCTCCTTCATCTCTACCGCCTCATTATTTGCTGTACGTGTCTCCAAGCTCTCCACCTGGAAAAACATCGTGAATACTTTTTTACGAGAAAGTCAGAAATATTTTTCACTTTCATATTTAGGACGGAGTGGGGAAAAAGTAAACATCCGCATTTTAGTACATAGTTATGGTAATTTGGAATGTCGGAAAATGGTGCTCACTTACAGCGTGAGACAGAAAATAAACAAAAATCTCTTTTATACTGTTTTGTAGTAATAATTATTCTTTTTTCAAAAACTGTTTTCTGTCTCTTTCTTTCTAAATACTATATTATCTTATAATTCTTGAGTAACCTACCAAGAAATAACTTATGATATGCGACTTTCTATCATTATAAGATGACTGGGAATGATTAGTTTTTATGGTCGGGGTTCAATGGAGTAGAAATCATGACACAGACCGATTTTACACTTCACTGTTTTCTTTTCTGATTTTCTTCTATAAGAAGAAATACAGGTATAGAAAAAAGCGTTATTAACAACATTGTGAAGTACTGACTTGGTGAAATAGAATAAGGTGGAGAGGCAACATACCTCCAAATTTTTCATTTTTCGGAAAGGAGATTGTTTCCAGTCAAAATCCTATACAAGCATTCCTGTAAAAAATGTGAAACTCTCCCGTTCTTCAAATTCTACTGATTTGCTTCCTTTACTCGTGTTTGAATTAAAACTATGTCTAATCGCCGAATGTGTTTTAATAACATAACAGTTGTGTTTTTATGTCGTTACAGTACAAACACAGTTTTTTCTTGTATCAATTATCCTTAAATTGGTTGTTGTGAAAATCCCTTGCTTTTTTATGCTCGGGGGACAAAGATCGGCGCTCTTCAAGCAACAGTCCTGAAATGCATGTTGGCAATAATTTGAAAATATGGAAGGAGGGATTTTTTTGTACGCCCTTATCAAATTTAATAATATGGGAAACTGCTTGTATCAAATTACAGATCAAAATAAGTATCAAAATACTTCCAAGCATCAAATGTGTAAAAATCAAGAAAGTGGTAATCTTTGCGTCATCCTACCTTGCAGGTATACTCATTTGAAAAAAAGTATTTTGGAATCAGTAAACTTTGCTGTGCAATTTTAAGAAAATAATGGCATTTATAATAAAATGGTTTTGATGTACCGTAAGTAGTGAGAGATATGAAAACAATAACGAATTTCCTCACGTTCATAGCGCTAGTTACATATTTAAACTTTAAATATATTTCAATAAACAGGAGAAGAAAAAAAGAAATTATTGAACAATAATGTGCTCGATATAACTCACTCGATACACTCACACTAACACAGAGAAATAAGATTTTAAAAAATGTTTATCATTTTAGATTGTGAAAAAGTCTACTTAAAATATAGGCTAGGTTGAATTCTCAGAAATGATTTTACAATGTTTAAAATCAGATGTTAAAGAAAAATACTTTGGTGCTGAATTCGGGTATTCCAGTCATTTACGTCTAATACGAGTGCCCTCTCGTACCCGTAAATTGGGTGAGAATGCCTGGAAAACACCGTAATGTATTTTAGTTTTTACCCAGAAATTGCGAATGGAAATTCACGGGTTTTTCGTGGTAGTTCCATATGCTTTTACCACGGAATAGGTGATATAAAGAAATATTCCAATATTAATTTTGTAATGGTAATTGTAAAGTTGTTTCTGTAATACAAGAAAAATTACACACAATTCGTACACGAATATTTTTTAGTAAAATAAGTATTTGTTTACATATTTACTAATTCTCCTTAACATTTTATCTCTTATGATCCGAGCAAAGTCGGGAAAATCTTTCATGAATCAATTTAGGTTTCTTGGGGTACAAAATGCAACATCATTTAAGCGTCGTAATAATATATATCTCAGTCATAATTCATTTGTTAGGTAAATACATTTCATTTGAATGACACCGTCGGATACGAATCTGATATAATTATATAAAAATGCGAAATAGAAGAATTAATAATTAAAATAGAGGATATGAAGATGAAATATTTCTGTGGACTCTGGGCAATCACATTTACACATCTCAGAATTATTCATTTCAAAATGAAGTCACCATATTCTGAAATAATTTGACTAATGCTTGATCCAAATTGACTTTCATTTATATGGTGGAGCGGTGAGGGAGTCGGCGAGGAAGAATCCAGAGAAGAGACGAACGATGTGGAGAAAAAGCTTTTCCTCCTCCACCGAGGTCTCTGGAAGCAGTTTTTAAACTTCTGGGTCTCACAAACCCCCTTTCCCCAGGTCAACGTTCTAACGTATAAGAGTTACCTCATTATCAAATCCTTCAATTTCATAACGTAGGAAATCGTCATCACATTCTTCATGTCTTTGATTTAGACAAAGGAATAATTTACAAAATTATAACATAACTTTTTACTCACCACTTCAGAAATAATACGTTCGTTCCCGCAGGTATGAATGAAGCAATAAAAATTATAATAATCAATTTAGGGAGTTACGCTCATCCTGCTCGAATGGCTATGAGTGATCGGTAATTAAATAGCAAATCTCCCACTTCACTAAAAGAGAGATCATACTGTTGGTAAAATTGTTCGAGAACTCAATTGTAATTTTGTTATCGCTTTTGTATTGAGCGTTTCATGACTTGGAATCGTCGATGTATTTTCATACACTACAGGATTGCGGGCTCAACCACACAGACCGAGCCAAATCGCGAGGTTGCGTCTACAGGGGCTAAGTGGCAAAAAGCCGTGCAAAGCAATCTGAAGCGTCACGATGGTGTGAAGTTCTGCGTAATACCGTTACAAACCAGAAATTCGTAGATGTATTACTCGGAAATCACAACACACAGGTTTATGAGCAATGCGCGTTCCAGAAGTATAGTTCGATGCTCGAAACACCACTCACCAAATGTTGGGCACATTCCTCCATGAGTGAGAACATCATCTTCATCTTTCCCGACGTGAAGGTAGGCGTGAGGCTGTGTCTCAGAGCGCGCCATCGAGGTCCTCCCAGAGTGAAGAGGTTGGCAGTGAGCGGGTCGCGGCGCTCATCCAACTTGAGGTCGCGATGCTGGAAATGAGCGAAGCCCCGCACCAGCACTTCCTTCATCAGAGCAGGGTCGCGCAGAAGCAACGCGGGACGTCGCAGTTGGAAGAGACCGACGAAGGGCAAGCCCTCCGTCTGCTCGTAAAAACGCTGCAATAGCTCAGCCTGTACATTAAAAAAAAAACATTCCATAACAACAAGCCGACAAAATTTAACTTAGTGTCTGGGGTTTTGATCAAATTAGATGATTGATGATAATATTACTGCTCTGAACTCAAAAATATCATTTATTTTACTCTATAACGTCAGACTATTTTACAATCGCAAAAACAAAATGTATAAAAATATGAATTTTCTGCATGGCCCAATCTGCATGGTAATATTCTTTAAATATTTATAAAACCCAATAAAATTACTAATTTACGCATTCAAGCACTGCATTTCAAATAATTCCATCTCGTAATGAAATATATTTCATAGTAGAATAATTGTTGTTTTATTTTGTCAATAATACCCATTTTGATTAAGCATTTTTTCGACATTTAAAAAACAAACTTGCCAATAGCGTTTCAGCAATAACAACTCAAAGTCTACAAATTTCCAAATTTTGTTTTTACGATCATACACTTACGTGACAGACAACTATAAATGTCATTTTTCATACCAGCACGCACGAAATATTGTAAAACTCTTAAAACCTTGCAAATCCCAAAATCATGTCGCCTTGAGTATTCTAACATTAAGAACAAATAAAATAATTGCCACGTAAAACAGTTCGTATTAAATTATAATTAACTTAGTATCATCATATACACTAATAAGCAAATGCTCCAGAAACTTTGCGTACCTTTTCTGAGTAATTGGACGAGGCAAACCACACAATTAAATGTCGTACTTAGAAGCTTTAAAAGATGTGCTGACGGATTCCTATTGTTTCATCTTCCAACTTTTTCCTACCTTCTTTCGCAGTGGATGTTAGTAGGCAACTAAAAATAAGTTTAGAGTTTAAACTCAAATATGTTGAGTATTTTGGAAATTAAAAAAACTTATTAAACTGTGTAGGATTAATTAAAGAAATGTACTGTGGTTTGCCACAATTTTTGAAATTACGAAACCAATGAATTTTTTTGTGAATAAATATATGCAGAAAAAATTAAAACTGCGAATTTCCTTTTAAAATCACATATGTGATGGGTAACGTTCAAATTTTGAATATTTTAAAAGGATTGTCAAGTTTTTCATTAACTGTAGGACTTACAAGATTATATTTTTTGTGGGGCTTTAGGGCTCGTCGACGTCAAGGTTGTTAGATACCATTTTATTTCTTATAATCACATAAAGGGAAGTCGGAGTAATGTCACGATGGGTAGTAAGAGACATAGAAATAGAATCCATATAAAAATGTTGAAATATCTCAAATTTAATAAATTAAAAGAACCCTCAACAATTTTTGGAGATATTTTGAACAACATATTTCGTCAAACGTTAGGAATGAATTGGCTCGCTTCCCAGTGCAGTTATACTTGCTCGTTTGGGGTTCGCGCCCTTCTTTGGCTTGTGACGTGAAAATTGTCATATCGTCGACAATACTCGAGAGCACCTTCAAAGCAACCACGCTCCAAAGTAGGAGTTAAGGTACAGAACAGCAACAAGGCATTGGAGATATTTACATAATGGGGCTTCTGAGTAATTTAACCTGATTCTAAATCATTTACTGCACTTATTCATATAAAAAGAAGCAATTGTGAAGTAGCTGCCGGAGAACGTAACAAGATGTCTGATAATTCGGATTATTATCCGATCCAATCCAATGTATACGCGAAAGGTAAAAAAAAGTATCTTTGGTTACGGAGTGCCCCGAGAAAAAACCATGGAGCAAGTCATTTACTAACTCTGGATCGGAAGCTGTTATCTGAAGTGATTAGATTTGAATGGTTGACACTTGAATCTTACATATTATTTTAGGCTGAATGTCTAAGCCTTTTTAAGCTATTTTAACATTATGCATGTCTGTTTTACAATAACATTGCATGTATTTAAAATGATGTGAATTTGAGTTTACGAATAATATTGCGCGCACTTCTAATTCCTCTCGTAAGTTATACTGGAGACGGGTAGACAACTAAAAGCTCTATTCCGGTACAGTACTAAATCCATGGTTAACAAGTTGCTATTCCTCATACTTCCTGTACTGCACAGAATCAATTTTCGGTAAATGCGTCACAGATAGACTACTCATTAACAAGTGTAGATACACAGACTTTAAGAAGCAGAAATTTGGTAGCGACATTGTGCACTTAAAAAGGTCTATTTAAATTGAGCACTTAAAAAGGAAATTTTGTTAAAAATTAAACACAAATTACCCTTAGTTTGGAGAGGGTAAATTTAGATGGAACTTCGATACAAAAATACAACAAAATAGGTAAAATGGTAAAACAAGTAACGAAGTAACTTTCAATAAGATTTGAAATTCCAC
Organism: Laupala kohalensis; assembly: GCA_002313205.1. Taxonomy (NCBI): domain Eukaryota; kingdom Metazoa; phylum Arthropoda; class Insecta; order Orthoptera; family Trigonidiidae; genus Laupala; species Laupala kohalensis. The sequence continues at coordinate 25,155 of NNCF01128887.1, read as the reverse complement.
CAAAGTCATTCATGTAAAATATAATGTTAAGTCATATTATACTGTAGCAATAATGCAAAATTGCAAAAAAATATAACGCAAAAAAGTATAATGCAAACATATTATAATGTAGCAATAATGCAAACATATTATACTGTAGTAAGCAGTAAAATATGGTAGAGATGAACAGTAAAAATTAACTGTGACAAATCGAAGTAAAGTTATTGAATTGAACAACTCACAACTTTGACGATGAATTTTCAAGATGATGTTTTCTTAGGAGGGCATAAAATTTTCTCGACCCCTCAAAAGCGAAAAATACCACGGTTTCAAAAATAAATACCTGCGACGTGCGTAAAAGCGTCATGTCCCGCATATTGCCGAAAAAGAGTTGTGGCTTGAGGAAAGGGACTCCTTTGCGGCGCCAGTGGTTGAAGGTGGATGTGAAGTAGCAATAAATGAAGACGAGGAGTGCGCCCACGACGGCGAGCGCTATCCATAACATCCCCATTGCAGAACCTGTGTATAGGAAACATCATTATCATGAAACACCAATACCTTTGGTGAATCATTTTCTTTTAGCAATTTAATATTAAAGCAATAAGCTCATTTTCAATAATTTCATGTTTTTGTCTAATTTAAAGCTTTGTTTAACCGTCATCGTGAATTAATTTATTCTGTGCATGAAAATTTTCTGAAATTTTGAGAGTCTACTTTGTTCTCTATACCACTCATACTCTTAAGAAAATCGATGTGGTTATTGTAAGTTTTAATAATGTTTATTATTCAATTCACAGCTTAAAACTAATTATAACTAAGTAGCTGTAATGATATTAATTATTCATTAACATTTTACTGGGAGATTTTACGTACACAAGAAACGCATTTAATACATAGAGTTTAAAATATATAACACGTAGCAAGCATTAGTTTGTTTCAAACAATATATGCGAACGACGATGCTAATCCAAACATCTGTTCGCTCACAAAACTATCTGGAAATGCTTTATTCAAAGCGGTGATTAAATCCTCTCTCTTTCGTAAAAAGTGGAAAATATTAAAACATATCCACACATTCTAGATAATAACTTATGTGCTTTTTCATTACATCTGTAAGTATCTTTTTTCATAAGATGGCCAGTGGGAATAAAAAAAGTGGACTGAACAAGTATTTCCGCGTTGCAATTTTCCCAGCCAGAAGAGAAACGTCATGAGGGAAACGCGGAATGGGAACTGGACCAGCAGCCACTCGTTCAATCAACCAATGTGAAAACTTCCTCCACCAACCTTCAATGTCACTTGAACAGAAATAGCTGACAGAAAGCTACAGTAGTTCCATGCAAACTTGTCACAACTTTCATACAATAGCTTTAAAAAGCTATAGAACTTTAGCTTCATTTCCTAGAATTTAATGTGATGTTATTGGGATGACGATTCACTTGCGCGCGAATGTAATACATTTGGCTTTTTCTCGATCTCCCTTCCACAGTCCTCAGTCAAACACAAGGTCCATACTATATATTGAAATTACAGAAATAACATCCCCAAAGACTCACTTTCTCTTCCTGTGCAGTATGCCTATCGAAATTTATCGATCCACATAAAATATTTTCCACACTAAAGATATGAGATGTTATAACTTACCGTGAGAATTTTCTGTGGAACTAAGAGACCCGACGACTTCGACCGGTTGACAGTTGACGCGGGCTGGTTGAAGGAGGCGCGTCTATAGACTTAACACCGACCGCGGGACGTTGTCTGCCGGCAACGGTCCCCGCCCCTTCCCCAACAACCACACCCCTCCACCAGAACACTCTCACTCTCTCTTCGACCAGCTCTCGTCTCACGACACGCCCGCCCACCCGCGCCACCCCCTCCACCCACACATTCATTAATATAACTGCAACTGCAGCGGTACCACTTGGGAACCTCTCAAGCTCACCGCACGGAGTGGCGAGGTCGTCAGAACTGGCCTACACAGGGTGCAATGATTCATCTTTCGAGGATCGATATAACGACTAGTGTGCATAAATATGATTCTACTCAGTGGATGCATGTGGAGTATTGTAGAAAAGTGTACTCTTAATAGAAATGGAGTATCTGATCCGAATCGTATGCACTAAAAGTAACGTCTGGAGATAACGCTTCAAAAAATCTGTAATTATCTTTACCGGTAACTTTGCGCGCATATAATACTCCGTTTCTACTTAACTTCTGCAACCCGTACTTCCCCACAGAGTAAAAATGCTGCGCATTCTACTTTTTAAGTACAAAAATCAAAAGATCGTCGTATTACACTAAGAAGAGTATAAGCATTTGCTTCATTTTTATGCATAGCAGCCAAAAGACCGAATAAACCAACAAGAAATGTTCGATGGTTTACAATATTCCCCCTCGATCCCACCCGTTTTTTTCGGGTATGACGTCACAACCTTACCTGTGATAAAACTCTTATTTAACGCTGATAAAAAAGTACAAACTCCGCGTCATATAAAAGTGTAATAAAACCCTTTTTAATAGAAATTGAATAAAAATGTATTGTCATTGCAACTACACCTCTGAACTGTTTGATTTAATAACAAATTTGGAACGTTTTATTACATTCGTATTTAGATAACAGTAAACTAATATTTATGTACGCAAAACTATGAAATTCTCAAGGGTTTCTAGGCCTCCCCCCAAGTTTGTGACTCGATGAATACCGTACAAACTCAAATAAGGTACTCTATGAGTTTTGTACACTGGTTCTACGAGGTTTCATTTTACTAGGTTTAAAAATTGCTATTTTTAACAACAATTATGTTTTATTAATAACCATTCTTTTTATAGCATACAAATGTTTCCGATAAATAGAAAAAATAAAATCAAAATATTTACACGTTGCGAATTAATTAACCATAAACTTTTTGTTAAAAATTTAATTCCATATTTACTAACCATATTCCAGACAAAAAAATACCTTTTTGCGAGAAAAAATTATGATTTAAGGGATAATTTATTTACGGATATCAATGAACAAAAAGTTCAGGATCTCCCTAAATGACAGTCACCCTCTTTATTAGTTTAATTGTTGTAAAAAAACAGGGTTCGAATTAAAGGGAGGGGACACCAGGGAATTCACTCTCCTTCTGACTTTTTTGCCCAACTTCTACATCTCATTTTTATTCCCAACCAGGAAAAATGTATCCACATCTCGTGATTGTCCAAGTTAAGCATTAATTTCAATTAATTTGTCAACGATGTTTTAAGGAATATAGATACATCATTATAATAAGGCACTGTAGAAATCTTTATTATACGGAAATAAGACAAGTTTATAATAGATTTAATAATAAATGGAATTACATAATTAAATAAAAAATATGAGGTATTTTGAAATTAATGACAATTGTTTAATGTACTTTACTGAAATATGAAAAGACCAGTTACACAAGTTTTACCCTCCCTCCAATTTTTTTAAAATTCGAACATTGGATAAATCAAGAATACCTACTTCAAAATAACTTTTGCATTTTTAATCCGTTAAACCTTTAAAATATTACCAATAAATACTAATGTTACTAATAATTGGTAGTGTATTTAGTTATGAAAAGATAGTCCGAGTAAAATTTCTCAAGAGATTCGTGATTCTTCCTTCTTCGCAAGAAAAGGCATCAAAATGTGTACTTTGAAAGATATATTATTTGGAAAAAATCTCTACAACTCGGTAAATAAACGAAGTTCTCGAGGAGAGTTCAAGGCCAAAATAAAGAAATAACCTACACAGCATTCTAATAATTATTTCACGAACCGAGTATCCTTGTATATGTAGCCATTAACTCATTTTTCCATATCTTATACACAGTCAGTGGTGGTGGAAAGTTACGGTGTAACATTTGTTCGATATAAGACATATGTGGGACACTATATGTGCTACTAGCATCAGCCGCCATTATTACACATGGCAATCAAAATATCAATAGCAGTCTTCATGTTTACCAATAATAAAATTTTCAGGAGTACTTGATCGTAAGGATCACTTATTTGAATAGAGTTCATCAATGGATCACATCCTCAACATACTTGCCTCACGCATTTTTGTGAGAACATCACTGTATTGTGCAGCGTTGTCTGTTTTTCGCATATCGTCGTTGTAACATGAAACTATCAAACAGCCTTCATAAAATGTGCTCGACATGTTCGACGATTAACGTACGGCCAGTCACGATTATTTAAGACGTAAATGTACAATTCATGACTCTAAAAACATTATAAGAATTATGTAAAGTTCGCTGTCTAATTTTAGTACGTTTTATGAACCTGTTGAAATGTAGCAAAATAATGATTCTGTTGTTAGCATTTGAATCAATGATTATGTCCATTCTGCAGTATCAGACATCATTAGTGCGTAGCTGGGTGACCACTCACTGTATCCAAAATAATTCTGTGTCCTGCAAATAATAAATAAATAAATAAAATGTACATCGCCATTAGTCAAAGAATATTAGTATCTGCCAGCAATTCTGTACAGATAAAGAACTTAAAAGTGTTAAGATGCCTCCTGTGCGGATGTAATCTTTGTAATGTCGCTTGTGAGCCGACAGCGGTGACGGATATAACAATAGCGTCAGATGCCTCACACACTCTATATATCACAACCATTATTTAGAGACCTTCCACATTTCAAAGACCCAGGAAAAATACTATAGTGGATATGATAATGACATTGCCTGGCCTCCACGTTTCCCCGACATTACCCCGCTGGATTTCTTCTAGTGGGTGTTCGTGAAGGACCGCGTGTGTGCGACCAAAGTGGACGACATTCCTACGTTAAGATATTGTATCTCTGATGCGATTGCAACAGTGACAGAGGACATGTTACGAGGAACATGGTATGAAATTGAATATTGACCACAGAAATATAGTAGGTAGTATATTTCTATGATACTGACTCGATGTTCTTCGTGCTGCTAATGGTTCACATGTAGAGGTGTACTGATGGTTATTAAATAAATTCTTCGAGATGTTCTAGCATATGGAGCAATTTCATTACCATATCTACTGTAGATTTTCTTTCCTGAGCCTTTGAAATGTGCGAGATTTGAAAGGGACACTTTGTATTCTGTTGAAGACACCAAAACAAAATTGACAGATTACTGAATCATTTCATTTCTTTTATTTCATTTTTTCATGGCTACAATGACCACCTTGTCTAAGAACAGTGTCATTAAGAGTCTCTTACTTATGTAATTTCTCCTTTGCTTATTGTACCCGTTATAGCATCTCATAAAATCTGTTTATACCAGTGTTCCTATCCCTGCCGCGGGAAGCGGACGCAAAATCTTCTGACCCCTTTGTCTTGTCCTTCATCCTTTGTCGTTTGTGTTTCTTCACTATGATGACTGAAACAATGAAATCCGTATCTTTATGCAGACATCTAAACTGGACTTTTCATACAAGAGAGTTCCGATTATCTCCAACTCAACGATCGGCCGAGAGGATCATCGGCGAAGGACTCTGACAAACAGAAAAAAGATTTCAACATGAACTCTTTAACACATCTTATAAACTTTTTCGAAAAAATTGACAGTTTATTTAATACAACTAATAATTATTGAAAAGGATTTAAGTTGTATGAATAATTTAGGGTATTGTTAAATTAAATAATCATGGGATAGCAATGTCGTTGACTTACTTTGATGCTTCGGATTTCTATCATAGGAGAATAGCTGTCATAAGGACAACAAGAATAAAGTATAAACGAGTGGTGTTCAATTATTACACTATCTAATGTACATTTCGAAGTCTCCGCTATTAAGAATATTGATACAGAATGATCAAACTTGTATTGATGATAATAATAATAATAAGGGTATATAAGAGAATGGCTATATCTCAAACGATAGAGTGAAAATACGGATACGGTTGGAATACTACAGAAGAACTAGGCTTGTCCTTCGATCTGAACTAAATGCAAGAAATAAAATCATGGCGACAAATGAGCTAGCTGTTCCTGTGTTAGAGTATAGTTTTGGAATCATAGATTGGACAGTGCAAGAAATTCTTCAGATGGACAGGAAGACTCGAAAACTTTTGACAATGCACCGAGTACTTCATCCCAGAGCAGACATTCACAGATTGTACATCTCTAGGAAATGTGGGGAAAGAGGCTTAAGACAACTCATCAAATTCTATTATAAATATGGATAAATTTGTTCTTCAAAACATAAAGAATATGTTTATGAAACAAATAATAAAAGCAGATGGAAAACATCCCAGCAAAAATATTATGCAGTCAGCGAGAACATTCGTCTCAAACAACACAAATGGCAAAAACATTACTGATGAAGAAATCCTCACCTTGATTGCAAGTAAAATTCCCAACGGATGCTGAGAAACAACTGTCAAGAAAACCCCCCATATGGTCAGTACATAAAAAGACTACACAGGAATGGAGGTGACGAGGACGACTCTCATAAGGTCGGATGAAGGTGGAAAGAGAGGCGTTGTTAACAACAGCTAGCGATCAAGCCCTAAGAACAAGGCATATGGAAAAGGCCATTTTGAAAATAAGAGAAAATTACAAATGTAGGCTCAGTCCGAACCAGCCTGAGACCACATGTGTCAGGGAGCTCTATTTTGGTCAAATATGAATACTTCAAAAGTCACTATGAGAAATGTATCTTCCTACACTGGCAAATACGCAAATCCATAAATTGGTCAGGATTATGCACAGTTTTCTATCACCACAGTCCAAACCCTATTACTAACATTGGAAACTACACGGTCTCGTATGATCAACCAGTCCACACAGGCCGAACAAGTGCAGTCAACAGACCAGACTTTGTTGTCAGAGATCAAGGAAGACCTGCATGCTCATCGATGTAGCTGTTCCTTGTGATAAGAATGTCATTGCAAAGGAGGCTGAAAAACAACTGAAATATAAAAACCTACCCATTGAAATCAGTCGAATGTGGGGTGTGAAGGCAGAAGTGGTAGCTATCATTGTTGACGCACTGGGTACTTTACCATTCAGTCTTGATAGTAACTTAAAGAAGCTTCCTGGAAATGCAAATGAATGGGACATCCAGGATGTAGCAATGCGAGGAAACGCAAATATTCTGCGCAAAGTGTTGTAAGTGCACGCACACGGTGAATCATTTCCTTAGAAAAATGGGTTGTGACCTGGAGGCATTCATAAATTTATCCGGCTACCACAACCTTGAGTCGTGAAAGTGGAGGACATAATAATGATACCGAAAAATTATTGTCAAAAAAGCAGTTCAAAATTGCGTTTGGAGTCTTCGGAAATTAAGAGTATCGGAGAAAAACATAGTCAGTCACTGCATTGTGCGTTTACGACAGTGCGTTAGGGACTTGTCAAAACCGGGTGCCTTTCCGCTTTTTCATAGATTTGAAAGCAGCTTCTATTTCTGTAATGGTGAATTTATCCGATAAACTTTCTACTAATGCAAGACTGCGATTCAAATTCGCACGGAAAAAAATATGTTGGATAGCTCAACCTAAAGTTAGATTTGATGGTTCAGGCGTTGGCTATCTAGCGGACAGACAGCACTATTAACTGCCCTACAAGAGTTTTCGTCTGACAAATTTTCTATCACTGCGAAAGCTAATGCTGTTTTGTGAAGGAGGAAGAAAGTTGCATCAACAGCTCTAACTTATGGGTTTTTGCGCGCAACAGCTCAGCCCCGCTCAAAAATCTGACTTAACTACAGAACTGTTGTTTGTTCCTCCCCGCCGATCTCATTCACTTTTGCCACTAAATGACACTCTGTTGAGCTACCTTATTCAGTTCGTTGACTCATGACTGAGGCGGCACAGCCTAAGCGATTGTTTTTAAAAGATAAATCGACCAAGGTTTTCGCAACTATAAATAGTTGTTTACTTGAATAAAATGATTCAGTACTACGACTAAACGACGCCATCCCGACGTTGCATAGCCCGAAACTTGAAATCTAGACGACGAAAGTTTACAGTGTTTTCTCGACGTCGAGGAGCAGTGCACTGAATATATTTTGAATTTCTGTAGGTTAATGTTGGCGAATACCTAGTTATTATTTTAAATAATGTTATTTTCAAATATATAATTCTAATAAGAGTAAATTTCTAGTGTATTGAGAATAAAGAAATGTTTGGATACATACAAACTATTTTCTTGTTATTCACAGATATATTTTTCAAGATTTTAGAGATAACTACTATTTTATGTATATACTATTCATGGTATCACTGCTATGGTGCCAACTCTAACACAAGACAATAAAAAATTATTTAATGTCGTCTGGCTGCAGTAGCTCAGAGGTCGCCGCCTTCAGAAAGAAAGAACCCTGTATCGAATACTAGCTCTGTCGGATACCCGAAGACGTACTTTGAAAAAAGAACTGTGATTAAATAAAGTAAGACCAGGAAGCTATAATAAAAAATATCGTCAAGCAATTCGTACAGAGAAGAAAGCATACAATGTATATTACATGCTTACTTTTGGTAACATCCTCTACTATAGGCTTCCTCTTCTTATCTAGTAGATTAGCTCCTTAAGCTATAAGAGCTAATACTGCACTGTGCTACAGAAGGGCGAAAATTCACGTCATAGCAGACGGATGTTAGGTCCGCGAGCTCATATGTTGTCAGTCCGGCTGGCAGCCAACACATTAGCTACCCCAGCTCAGGAATTTTTTCCGTGCGTAAGTTCTGTTTTAACTCCAGTAGAGTGTTTTCCTTCACTACTCTGGACATGTCAACTATACGGTTGGCGATTTGGTCACCCTTGAAGTTAGGAGGGACCTGCCTGTAAGTGTGTCGGCGCAAAGTATCTTGAGTAGGTTCTAAGCTCTCCTGCTAGTGTGTTTAAAATTTAATTTTCTGGTTGTTTCGTCCCATTTCTCTCTTCGAGCCTCATCGAGATTTTGGAGCAAAGCATCAGCATCATCTGCTTTGGTATTCTTCGCGTAATCTGCATACGCAAGTTCGTTATCTTCACCCCAGAACGATATATATTCCTTCTTTACTCCTCTTGAAATATGTTTCCATTGGGCATGATGGCTATTGGGGTCCCTTGGATACAAGATTTGATGAATTCCAGATTGTAGTGGCGGGTATGGCCAAGGGAGGGTGGGTAGTTTATACACATTTACTACTTTAGCCCAACTGCGATTATGATCACAGTGGAAATATTATTAGACTGAGAGGACGATATAAACTGTACATTTTATAAATGTTTCGTACATATGTATCAGTGCGATATTAGTAATGATACTTTACTAAAGAATAATGGCATCCATTACTTTATATCCATTTTCCTGCTCTTTTGGAACTGTGATTCGTGTGTCTCCTTGTAGTAGAACTACATCAATACGACGTTACAAAAGCAATTTGGAGAGAAATTCGCTTTTTGACTTGCTTATACCTTCAATATTTAATTGGCAAATCCTTAGTGACAGAACAAGAGTCTTTGTCTGATATTTGTGTTACATCATGTCACTGTTTATCTGAAAGGCCCCGAAATCTATGAATTTAACTCATCTTTTTCGATTGAACATTTTTACATTTCCCACTCAACACATGGGGGTTCCAGAGCTGTTTACTCCTGATCCCTTTAGTGGTCCAACTCTTACGTATCAGAAGTGGCTTTGCTTATCTCAGCATCTCACTCTCTGGGAACTGCGTCGGTCGAATTTTCGCTTCCGAGGTGGGATACAAGGACGACACTGCGGCTGCACCATTACATTAAATCGCTTACAAAACATAAACTACAAGTCCAAATTTTACGATTTAAAGCCTTTTTATCTTCGTTAAACTCACAAATCAAAAAACCCATTAAACTTGATGATGATTGATTTTTTCTTCTTCAATGACTCTCTTAATATGAAGTATTTTTACGCTTCTATTTTTAATAACCCTTTTCCGATGATTTAGGTTATCCGTTGTAGATAGGCATACTATATTGCTGTCACTTGTGTTACTGTAACATCAGAACCAAGACAGTCTATAGGTTTGTGAATTGTTATTTTTACGCCTTTCATTGAGCCATTGAGGTACTTAACCGGATGTCGAAGAGGAGGAAAGGGCAGTGACAACCGCTAAGCCTATCCATTGTGTTATTGTGGACCGTTCCCCTTCACTTTCCGAGAAAGTGGATAGGAATGCCCTTGAAGAATGTCGGAGGAAGCTTGTGACCAGCGCTTGTCACTCCCGTTGTCTTATACTATTTCTTTGAAAGGACATTTGTCGCCATATGAACCACGGTGAGGTCCTTTAAGGAATGTTTGCGGTATTATGCTATTTCTGTGGAAGTGGACTCGACCAGGGTGAGGTCCATTGAAGAATATTAATATGTAGTGAATGAAGTACTTTCGCCGGATGCAGAGACAATGACAGACCTACGTTCCCAGAACGGCTGATGGGCGAAGAAGGGGTTGGAGTGCACGGCGGCAGCGAAGGCGTCGTTACTTGCTGGTCACGTTACATCCTCTTCTGTATATATTGGAAGGATTGAGGACCTTCGAGGACTTGTATGTGGGGGTTGAGTCCGCAGGTTACTTGAAATGTGACCTGGCTATTATTGGTCGTCAGAGCACTGTAAGAATTACTGCGGTAATTTAAATACATTTGCTACTAGTTGCGAGTGACGTAACTTGTAACAGTTTGTTATTCGGGAAAGCAACTTGTAATTTTGGAGGTTCGGATAATCTAGGTGGATTTCCGAATTAATTGTCAACAACTGTATTCATATCTGTGTGTAATTGATGCTTTCTGATAGCATTAACTGTATAATGACAAATTTATACTTATATTTACGATTTTGAGAGTTTGTTCAAGTTTGTAAATACTCAGATTTCAATTTAACTTCTATTAAATTATTAATTATTGTTATTACATGTGTGTTTAATTGTCCGGGAAACTGGACTGGTGGCAGTGGAAAAAACTACCATAGTAATTGTGGTATTTATGTGAATACCGCTTCTACCAAAAAACCCACACCGCATATGTGCTTGTGGTGTGTGGTTACCGTTACATATCTCTAACCATTTAGGCAGTGTAAGTTAATGTACCTCTCTTTGTTCCTGAACTCTTGACATTTATTGTCAAAATCACTTTCTATGCTTCTTACCTCACCATTTTAAAAATAAACGTTATGCTATGTTCTTCCTGAACATCTTAACTACACCCTTGGCAAATTTCATCACTATCAGTTGCGTGGTTCATTCTTGGAAAGGAAGCAAACAGAGAGGCGAATTTTCACATTACACCTTTATTAAAAACTTGTGTAGCGGAATCCTACATGTTTGATTAGCGTACTCTATTGACTTTCTAGAAGCTGACAAATGATCGCTTATACTTTCATATTACTCCCTATTCAGAATTCTTTCTAGAAGCAAACAAGGAAAGACTGATAACAATGAACTTATAACTAATATCAGCAGAAATCCAAGAACAAGTGACTAAAATCAGTAATACAATCAATTCCAGAAGTCAATGTAACCAAGGGAACCGTACTTGTTAAGAAGACAAGATACTCACTCTTACTCTTGCTAGTGACTCCGCTGTACGACGAGCTAGCGTTCACTTCGGTGTCGAGTTTTTCTCTCTGTCGCCGTTACGTTATATACTCACTCCGCCGTCGGTTAGGAAGACAGTGCCTAGTCTGTGCCGATTCAGTGCATAGCTACACTTCAACTTAATCTATGCAAATTGTACAATTCTCAAAACTACGAGATTTAATATCAGTTCGCGAAACTCTCGCAAAAGTGACTATCTTCTTCTGTCATTCTTCGAATGCCATCGACTAGAATTATCTGAATATCAATTGCAAGTTAATTGATAACCAATAATCAGCAGACTATCTTAACTTTGACTGTCTACATGTCAAGATCCTACCTCACTAGGATAAAAGTGTAAAGTGTTACAAACAACCGTGTGTATTTCAATTTGTGTCTAACGAGTTCGGAATCCCGATAACTCTAAAGCAAGAACATACCGGGAGGACTAGCTTCTGAATTCGTGAGTCAGGTACCCGCTTTAATATTTATTCATGTCTTGTTGATGACCTCTTCATCCTTGTTGCAAATTGTCATATTTGACTAACTGACTGAAGGATCCATGTATATATGTTATGTATTTTTGTTTGACACATGTCATTTCTCAGTCTATCAATTAAACTAGTCAGTACCTTTTTACATTGAACTTGCCTTCTGTATTTTTCTTCGTAGACAGTTCATTTATTCTTTTCTTTTTTTTTATTTATTTAGTTTGAAGGGGATCTAAAGAACACGCGGTGATAAGTTATTAATTATTCATAATTTCAAGGCACTAAAAGATTATTGCCACGACACGAGTATCACTTCGGACAACATTGTTTATAAATCGTTACTAGGGCTGGGATTTCCATATATTTAGATTTGTTTTCAGGAAACTGATATTGTCAATAATTTCCAAATACTATACGTTTTAATTGACATTGGATCTATTTAGTCAATTTTTATTTTACATATTTCGGTTTATTTACATATTTTTACATATTAAAAAATACACATTTTGCTATATATTTATTTATCATCACGCTAAGTTGAAAAATGTGCAGGTTGTTGCTTGTTCATTTCTGCCCACTGTGACTGGGTGTGCAAAATGTCTAAACCCACGATTTCTGCTGAAGGTCGTGTAATCACATATCTCCATGAGTTTACCAATGAAATATTCTAAGGTAATGTAAATATTTCATTCTGTTCAAGTGGCGAAAAATATGTTTATATCCCTTAGCGTATCCAAATAACCCAGCATTTAGCCACTACCTTACTCAAGGAATACGGAATTGGCAGCAAAGTTTTTAGGAATTGACTGCAGCATCTACATTAAGTGAAATTGGCAAGTCTCAATTTTATATGGAATTGTGCTCTCCTTTGGTTAAGATTGATATATTTAGTTAAGGCTGATATCCTCCCTTCACAAAATCAGCCAACATGGTTTCAAGACGGTTTTGGATAAGTATCCCTGAAAGAATATACCTGATGGAGCCATTCTATGGTAAAACTTACGTATCTGACATCTACATGGAAACCCTAGGTAAAATCCGAAACTATATTCAATCCGGACAATTTGGGTCGATTGTTGAGACCATGGACATTGACGGAAGGTATATCGCAAACGTAATCGTCGGCAAATTATGTCCTGATTCATTTTCCAAACCATTCCTTCTTAACCGTCAGGTATTAGAAAAACCATAGCAACAACGAAACCATAGCTCAATTTTTCAACAACTCAAAGAACCGTCTTCGGTCTAATAGCGTACAAAATATATTTTGTACAATGGCGTAAAAAAATATTGTTGCACCATGCTCCTCCACACATGATAAAAGCGGCAAAGACATACAAAATGTTTCTTCTAAAACTGATTCACTTCGTCTGTGCCGCCCATGCCTTAATACAGCATGGACTTTGAGAAAATAATAATAAATTTATTGTCCAAAAAGCCGTTACAAAGACCACGTGGAGGACGGAAAACAAAAGATGTCATTTTCACGCTGGGATAAATATTTCCCTTTCCTATTTCCATTGCCGAAAAGTTAATGGAGTAAAGTAATTTGAATAATGATTTGACATTCGTCTCCATCAACTGCTCTTTTTCGGGAAAAACTATAACTGAAACTGAAATATCAAACGAATATTTGATGAACAACACTAGTCCTGTTCAAACTGCAGCTTAGACGTTGGAAAACACGGCATTAACAAAAAAACTGGTTGGAACGATATTCAGTTGATCTCCGATATCCTCAAAGGAAAATATGTAACTGCGCGTCGAACTTACTCCATTCTTAAATAGTGTCCTTCTTCAACGCTCCAATCACATCGGTTGATGTTGAACGATCACTCTGCCGATACAAAGCAATTTTAAGACCCGATCGTTAAAGTTCATCGCTTGAGAGTTTGCAATAACACGTGGTAATAAATGTGAATAATTTTTCAACCTGTTTAAATTCATATTGGTTCAGAGTTTGATTTCAAAGTGTTTCTTAAACTTACATACATATATATATATATATATATATATATATATATATATATATATATATATATATATATATGTGTGTGTGTGTGTGTGTTACCGTGATAGACCGAAATATTTGTCAAGTACCTTTGTTTCTGACTTACACGGGTCACGAGTAAATGTCGACATTCACCATGCACTAATGGTGAACGTTAAACATGTCGGAGATTTATATTTTCTTACCAAGAATTTAAAACACACAGTACATTCTGAATGGGAAAATAAAATAATCGCGACATAAAAAATTATGAATATTCTAAATGGGAAAAGTAAACAGTATATTCTAAATGGGAAAAGAAAATAATAGTAATAAAAAATTATTTAATTGTGTGATTCAAATCTTATTTATTGCAACAACTAACAACTTAAACTATTATGACATTTTGAATTACACAAGAGTCCCTTGCTTTTACAGCTGCATTTATTTGTGGAACACTTTTGCAATGACAGCGTGTAGCCCCCCACTTCTCGAATTAGCTGCAGCTGCTTCTCTCAGCGACATTTCTAGAAAAGAAATCTCATCTATGAAAAGTAACTTTTCTTTACAAATTACGAACTGATTACGTGTGTAAAGTTTCTTGAGGGTAAAATTTTAATTTGCCAATTTATAGAAGTCAGTCTTTTATTCCAACAACAACCGCTAACACATTTCGGCTATCTGTACGACTACGGTCGACATCAGGGACTTGTATTCGTACAGTATCACCAATTTGAGCAGGAGGAAATTGTTTTTGTGAGGTTCGTAACATTTTTGCTGCTTGCAGTAGAAGATTCTCTTTCGCAGCCGCTCTTTTTATAGAAATTAACTCGTGTTTTTCAGTCAGAACTTGATGTAAAGACATTGTAGATTGCAGGTCCTCTTCAATATTTTTCTTTGGAATATGGTTTTCGGTATGACCACCGCTCAAATTTTTTCAGAAGTATTAACAGTTTCTTTAAGCTGTTCTTCGGTTTCAATATTTGCGACTTGTTCGCTGNAGATGCTATACCTCTTTTTGCTTTAACGCCAAACATGGCTTCATAAGGACTTTGGCGTATTCCTTCGTGATATGTAGTGTTCTTGGCAAATTGAACAAAGGGTAAACCATCTGACCATTTGTTTGTATCGTTATCATTCATCCATGCAGTTAGCATACTCTGTATATCCTGATTGGCCCTTTCAACTGAGCCTTGTGTTTGACTGTGACGAGGCTTCCCATGAACTATCTTAACATCTTTCTACATAGCGCGTATTTCGGATATTACTTGATTACTGAATTCTCTACCATTATCTGATTGCAATATTGCTGGTGCACCAAATGTTAAAAATATTGAAAGAACGCTACTTCTTCAGCTCTTTTAGTTTTCAAAGGTCGTAGCTGGACATACTTAGTTAAATTACCTTTATACACCATTATGAACTTATATTCGCCATCTCTGTTTGACTGCAGATCTATCAGATCAACTTGACATCTTGAGTTTAACTCAGAACTGACCATTGGTTTCACAATCTCCGACATGTTTAACATTCACCATTAGTGCATGATGAATGTCGACATTTACCAGTGTAAGTCAGAAATAAAGGTACTTGGCAAATATTTCGGACATACACCAAGTGACTATGTGAATGTTGACATTAACCGGTGAAAGTCGACATTCTCCAAATTCGGCCTTTACGGTAACAATATATACTGTAAGGAATGAATAATTCCTCACCTTAGGTTTATTTAATTATTTGAAAAGTATAAATGTTTAGTAAGCGAGCGGAATTTTACCGCGACCCTTAGCGAAGGACAGTAGTGGAAGGGGGCAGACGCGGAGCACAGCCGAAGGTCGGAGAGTCTTCCTTGTTCAGAGAATAGGTCATAAATCTGCCAAGTGGAACGGGCTTGCGTCCTACGCATTTACTTCTGCGAGAGGCAGAAGGAAGGAAGGAAGGAAATGTTAAACAAATAACAAGCGGCATCGTTGAAATTTAAACAAAAAGGGGACGGAAGGTTCTTAATATTTTTGGAAGTAAAGGAAGGTCAGTTATCGGTGACATGTGGATACATGTGCGTAGTTGCAGTGAGAAGACACGGAAAGTTACTAGGAAGGTGGGTAGGGTCACGAGCTAAGAAACAATAAAGTTGGGGCGCGCGAGGTCCCTAGCTCTTAGAAATGTCAGTGCGAATGGGTGACGAAAAACAGCAGATAGGCGACTGCGTAGAAAGCGTCGTAGAGCTGGAAATAAAAGAAGTGTCAAAGTGATGGGTTTGACACCCCAAATATTCGAAAGCTGTCGAAATTACATGTCACGTCGTTAATAAAGTGAGAAGTAGTATCTGGATAAAATCACTGAAGGGATGTTTGGAAAAAGACGAAGCCTTAAAAGTTATGAAAATTCCCGAAAGCTAGTCTGATGATTGGCCCGGGAACCACACACAAGTCAGTTGTCTCGACCACTAACGAATCAGACATGGTTTAAAAACACTGTCGCTGATTATGTAGAGTTGTTGACAAACTCTTCTAAGGTAATTTTTCTCTGGTTTGTATGTTTTAAGACATTTGTCTCATGATACAAGTATTTGAAGTTTTTGTAATAATTATAAGCACAGTTTAGATGCATTCCAACTTGCTTTTCTTGAATGCCCGTTCCCCACGGGTAAGTATTAACTATCTTTTGTTGAAAGTGATTGTATTGCTAATTTTTAGTGAATGAATTTTATTGAAAGTATTTGCTAATTTTTAGTGAATGAACGTGTTAGCTAAGATAATTCTCCTTTGGCCGGCTGACCTACGGCACCGTTGTTGCCGAGCGTTACAGTCCAACCTGTTAGTTCCCACGTAGGAATTTCGAGTCGTAACGACGTCGTTAAACGTCGTGAAGACGTTGCAACGCGTACGTATGTAACGTCGATTAAACGTTGGAGAACGGCGTCTTCACACGACTTTCTTGAAAATATTCATTTATCATTTTTATTACATTTTTAATGGGTATTATCCATCATCTTACCTCGTTTAATCATATTACATGACTTGTAACACTCATTCCTATAAGAACGTTGTTTTACAATCTCCGTCTATAATGTTCGACTACGGAGTGATTCGATCCAGGGCCTTATCCATCTCAAGGCGAGCACGCTAGTACTGAGCTACGGGAACATAAAGATAAGAGCAAAATTTTTATCCTCTTCTATTACTTTATCTTACTATTGTCACCATGAATAGTAAACACAGAAAATAGTAATCTCCGTAAACAAGTAAAAGATAGGATGCTCTCGGAAAAAAATTAATTCTTGGCGAAAAATTCACACAAGTAGACTTCGAATTTCTACTACAGATTGTAGAAAAAGACGGTACGTCGGAATTGCGAATGTGGTTCCGACCATCCAGAGAGAAACGGGCCACAATGAACGGGAGTGGAGACCCAAGCATGATGATGATGATGATTATTATTATTATTAATTTTTCACTTCTCCCACGCATGGCAGGGAAAATATTCACCTGCCATAGGTGGTATTGTTGTTGTTATTATTATTTATTATAACTCACTCATCTGAACGTCGTTCTTCGACTGGATCTCGACGTCGACAACCTAGTTTATTATCGACGCATAACGACGTTTTCATGTCATAAAGTTCTGGGAAATACGACGTCGGGACGGCGTCGCTTATTCGACGTCGAAATACGTCGAAAGTCGGCTCAACGTCGGCGATTTCTGAGTGGGTTGTCGGAGGCCATGGCTCGACGAACAAGTTATTAATAATTGGGGCAATCTTGTATCTAAAATTAGTTTACCAAGTGAGTAATGAAATGGAGTGTGCATACTCAAACTGTTTCTAGAGATTTTACATTATTTTAAAAGTAAAAGGAATTGAATGTCCCGCGTTTCCTTGTGCGACTTGTGCCTCTTTTGTTCAGCTTAAATGCAAACGAGCGAACGGCATGTCAAAAACCAGTGGCTGTGTGTGCTAAAATCGATGAATTTGTTTTGAAAGTGTAAGAAGATTCCAATGTGTTAATTAAAACATTGTTTGAGATTAATTTTCTGGATTCATTAATTGAAGCTTAGATGTACATGCTGCGATTAGAGAAAACGTTATTGGTCTTTCAACAAAGTGACATCTTGTAACGATACCTTACTTATTGTAGGAAGCATTTTTGAAACATTGAGAATTTTGATCGTTTAGGTTCTTAAAGCATTGTTTGTAATGGCTGACGACTACGAAGTTATATTTGAGGTAAGTTGTTTTAAAACTTTGTGTGACAAAAAAGCAAAAAAAGCAAAAAAAGTAAAAAAAGTATTCCTATTATAAAAATCTTGAAACATTCCAATTAATCACGTGAGAGTATGTAATTAGCAATTAATGAGTGTTACCACTTTGTAGTTGCTGGTGATACAAAGTTTAAAAGAATATAAAATACAATAACGAACTAAAGGACGTGTTCAATGAATATAATGTAGTTGAATACGTACAATTCCAAAGACTAAGATGGGCTGGACATGTACAAAAAATGTCTGACCAAAGAAAGCTCTCTTAGAGAGAATACGTAAAAAGAGACCGAGGAAAAAACCGAAAAACAGATGTGAGGATGCAGTTTTGGAAGGATGCTTGATATTTCCTACACATTGGTTTCCTCGACCTTGAGCAGCTGTACCCTGTTGATATTTTGAATTTCTGTTAATTAATGTTGCCCAACTCCTAATTATTATTTTAAATAATGGTATTTTAACTGTATTTACTTAATAAAAATAATATTCAAGTTTATTCAAATTAAGAAACGTTTGGGTTCATAAAACAATATTTTCTTGGTACTTCAAGATATATTTTTCTAGATTTTAGAGTACTATTTTACGTATGTACTGTTCATGGTACCTTTAGTATGGTGCCAAATCTTAGACAGAGCAACCCAAGAGGATATCATTTTATTTTATATTGCCGGACCCAGTGGTTGTGTCCTTTGCTTTGAGGATCGAATACTGGCATTGACGGATGTCTGAAGACNCTGGCATTGATGGACGTCGAAAATGAACGTCCTACAAAGAACGTTTGCTATACGCTTGTTGAATATGATTTAACATAGTATGACAATTGGCAATATCCAAGTTGTAATAAAAATGAATGTTGTCAGGAAAGTCGTTCTGAGAAGAAAGCATGCTGATGAGTTGATGACTCCGACGTGTACATTAGTAGACTTGTAGATTAGCTACTTAAACTGAGAGAACTAATGCTGTGGTACAGAGTGACGATTATATCTGCTTCTGGTCTCTTAAAGTAGACGGATGTTGACTATTCTAGCTATGTATTATCTCTTCGACTGGCAGCCAATAGCAGTCCCAGTTTAGGTGATTTTCCAGTGAATTGTCTAGAGTCTTACCCTCCTAATACGAAACACTATTTCGAAGTGTAGAGAATTCTATCCACCTTGTGTGTACGTAACGGGTAGCGTATACAATACTCACCAGCGTTATAATCATAAACATAAGTAGCGCGACGATATACTTGTATGTGGATTTACGAAATGCCAAGTACTGAATATGTTGCCACTGTGACTGACGGATGCGTGTGACTGAACTCCATACTAAAGTTACTCAACGGTAAATTTAGAGATTAAAATTTTTAAATTAATTACCAGGAGGAAAATCTAAGTTTCCAGGAAAAAAATTAGGAAAATTCAGCCCAAAGTGGCCAAAATACAAGTAGATTAAATGTCAGTAGCTAATGGCGTCATGTATAACTTAAGATAATGAGTAAAGGAACGTGTTTGTATAGAACAGTAAATTATTTAACTGAAAAAGAACAAGAAATATGATACATCAGAGAAGGTGTGATAAAATTTTGCACGAAATGGGACAAGTAGATTTTGAGAAATAAGTCAAACAAGGTGATGCTTACATTTTACGATGATGCTGGAACCTAATTTAGGCACGGATAACGAGGTAAAACGCCAATAGAATGCTGTGAAACGTCATAAGTAGATGGCTAAAAGAAAGTAGAAGTAGCTTGTAGGAAGAAAGCCGTAAGAAATATATACAGTCCTAGTAGAATATTAAAAATATGGAATACGTTACTGCAAAGCCATATATAATATGTACGAACTATCACAGAGTAGCATAGATAATGAGGTTAATTGTAAGCGGTGGAATAAACAACACAACCATAATATCGGAAGTCGTGAATGTGGAGAGTATAAAAGGGAGTGCAAGAGAATACAGAATAATACGGATTATGGCTATTAGAGTACTCCAATAAACAGAATGCAGAACAGAATGATGGACTTGTCGAAGTTTGTCGGGAAAAATGTAATAGATATTTGTGCTATCTAGGAGCCATACATTAGACATGGTAGGTTAATACACATACCATTGAAAATGAGAGATATATATTGTACGGGCGGGAGGTCGGCCATAAAAATAAGCAATACCCGAGTTGTTATAATGGAATTGAGAAAGCA